>CM054178.1:21712005-21925100 GCA_028829895.1 Sinotaia quadrata
AAAATAGGTTTTGTGTGCCTTGTGTCTTATCTTTATCTAGTCTAAAATAGGTTTTGTGTGCCTTATGTCTTATCTTTATCTAGTCTAAAATAGGTTTTGTGTGCCTTATGTCTTATCTTTATCTTGTCTAAAAATAGGTTTTGTGTGCCTTATGTCTTATCTTTATCTTGTCTAAAAATAGGTTTTGTGTGCCTTATGTCTTATCTTTATCTAGTCTAAAATAATTTTTGTATGCTTTTTATCTTACCTTTATTTAGTCTAAAATAGGTTTTGTGTGCTTTACGTCTTATCTTTATCTAGTCTAAAATAATTTTTGTATGCTTTTTATCTTACCTTTATTTAGTCTAAAATAGGTTTTGTGTGCTTTACGTCTTATCTTTATCTAGTCTCAAATACGTTTTGTGTACTTGGGCGATACCATAAAAATGTTTAATCGCTGCTTTTTATAATGCTTATTTTGTGCATTGTTTGTAATTTTAAATTTTTAAATTAGTATTTCCAGTTAAGCATTATCTGTTAACTGTATTTTGTAAACATAAAACAGTCACGGATAAAGTTCTGTCAAATTAATCTGTACCACTTAAGATAGGAAAAGTTCTGTCAAATTAATCTGTACCACTTAAGATAGGGAAAGTTCTGTCAAATTAATCTGTACCACTTAAGATAGGGAAAGTTCTGTCAAATTAATCTGTACCACTTACGATAAGAAAAGAAAGTAAATGTGAACCACCATCACCAACACACACACACTTAAAATGTAATTTGCTTATTTCATGTGACTTCCATTTACTAAATATTTGAAATAAAACTTTGTATAATATAATAATTCCGTGCATCAAGGCAATTAGTTATTTAATTATGCAAGCAACACACAATTACTATAATAATTCCGTGCATCAAGGCAATTAGTCATTTAATTATGCAAGCAACAATTACTATAATAATTTTATGTGGTAATCCTTATTTGAGCAGGCGAGAAAGTTTCCAGTTTCAACATTTCCTTTGATTAAATTTAATAATAATTTTTTTTTAATTTTAAAAATGTTAGATTATTTCTGAAAAGACTGATGTAACGCAAATAGAAAAGTGTTCATTTCATGTTACAGATATACATACACGCTATTTTTTCAGTCGTAATTATTTTCTTTCTTTTATTTAACTATGAAGTGCGTCGTAACTTAACTGTATTTAACTTAACTGTATTTAACTATCAAGTGCGTCGTAACTTAACTATATTTAACTTAACTGTATTTAACTTAACTGTATTTAACTATGAAGTGCGTCGTAAATTAACTATATTTAACTTAACTGTATTTAACTATGAAGTGCGTCGTAAATTAACTATATTTAACTTAACTGTATTTAACTATGAAGTGCGTCGTAAATTAACTATATTTAACTTAACTGTATTTAACTATGAAGTGCGTCGTAAATTAACTATATTTAACTTAACTGTATTTAACTATGAAATGCGTCGTAACTTAACTATATTTAACTTAACTGTATTTAACTATGAAGTGCGTCGTAACTTAACTGTATTTAACTATGAAATGCGTCGTAACTTAACTATATTTAACTTAACTGTATTTAACTATGAAGTGCGTCGTAACTTTGTCGAAGTGCAGTATATGCTCGTCATTTTCAGAATCTAGCCGACGTCACGCCTCGTTCTTGGCCCAACGCCAGCCTGCCGGAACATCAGATGTTTCCACTGGAATTGTTCCTTTCAAACAGGTCATCTCTAATATCGGAAATGGCTATGACCCCATAAGTAGCATCTTTACAGCCCCTTTTCCTGGAGTCTACTTATTCACAGCCCAGCTCTTTGTAGAGGGAAGTCAAACTCCTCGAATTTTGGCGGACCTTACAGTGAATAACCAAATAGTTTCCCGAATTGGGTTTAGTCCTGCTGGAGTTGCTGTTAGCGATTCAACAACTCTAGTCATTTCACTCCAGGTTGGAGACAAAGTGGGGGTGTATGTAAGTGCTGCACTCATATTATGGGGCGGGCCCCACTCATTTTTCTCAGGTTCGCTTCTCTACTCCATATAAAGAATCGAACATAAACATGGAAGGTGTTTCCCTTAAATCATTTTACCGCGGTGCATAATGCTAATTTCGATATGGCAATGTAATAGTTGCACAAAATTTTCTTTTAATTAATAAAAGGACCACTGTCTTGTTCTATTTATTTATTTATCTCATCTTTTTTTTATTCCTAAGTACACACAAGCAGACTTCACGCACGCACGCATGCACACAGCTAGTTACCGCGTGTACCGTAAGCAAAGTATTACTCGTAAATCGAAGTAATAAAACATTCTCGTGGAAAACTACTCAAAAGAGAACTGAAATTGAATTGTAGCTTAATAAATTATTCATACAAGAATTTATTGCGTTGGTTTTAAATATTGTTAAAATTTTCTTGCGTGTAAATGGACAGTTTTGTGTGTGGCAGTCACTTTTGTGGGGTATCACAACATTATATTCCAATGATCTCCCTTGCTGGATATCAAAACATTATATTCCAATGATCTCCCTTGTTGAATATCAAAACATTATATTCCAATGACCTCCCTTGTTGGGTATCAAAACATTATATTCCAATGATCTCCCTTGTTGGGTATCAAAACATACATTCCAATGATTTCTTTGTGGGGTATCAAAAACATTAAATTCCAATTTTCACTTTGTGGGGTATTAAAATATTAAATTCAAATGATCACTTTCTGGGGTATCAAGGCAGTATTTTCAAATGGTCACTTAATTTATTATTAAGACAGTAAATTAAAATGTTTACTTTGCAATGCATCAAAACTTTAATTCAAAGTTATTTTTATATAACCAAAACATTAGATTCTAAGTAACTTTTGTGAGTATTTAAATATTAAATTTAAATGCTCACTTTACTGAGGCAGCAACACATTAAATTTAAATGCTCACTCTTTTGGCGCAGCAACACATTAAATTTAAATGCTCACTTTTCTGCGGCAGCAACACAATAAATTTAAATGCTTACTTTTCTGGGGCAGCAACACAATAAATTTAAATGCTTACTTTTCTGGGGGCAGCAACACAATAAATTTAAATGCTCACTTTTCTGGGACAGCAACACATTAAATTTAAATGCTCACTTTTCTGGGACAGCAACACATTAAATTTAAATGCTCACTTTTCTGGGGCAGCAACACATTAAATTTAAATGCTCACTTTTTTGAGGCAGCAACACAACTGTTTTCTTTGCATGATAAGTTAGCTATAATATGTCAACACGAGAATAGCTCAACTTCAAAATTGTATTATAATGTGTAGAATAAGAGATTTAAAGTTGCATACAAAATTATTGCAGGGTTTTTAGTTCATTTTAGAGCTGATCAAAAGTTGTGACGTGCTTTTCTAAAAGGGAATGGGGCAAGGGAGTGTGACACGCCTGGTGTGTTTACACTAATTAATAATTATATTTATTAATCAGTTGGTCATAATTACTTATCAACGATTAATATTAAGATTAATTCCCGTTATAAGTCTACACACCACCGGCACATAACTTATCGCAGGTGGAATTTCTCACTTAAGGAATAGCCTAAAACATAACACATAAATCTCCTTTCATTCACTAGTCTAGCTCCCGAACCCCCATCCACCCACTAACTATTCCAGACATGCGTCAAGGCACGCGTAAGAAATATATAACAAAAATAAGGATTTATTATGAAATAATATCTATAATAACAAGTAATAATTCAGAAAGAAACCAGTCTTTGTATCAATGTCCGAAACCCGATATTCTACTTAGAAATTAATACTTAATTGGTTACAAAGTTGCCAATTCTTTACACGTGGTTAAATAGAGAGAGAGAGTGTTAACAATGAACAATGGGCTTGACCTGAGATGGCGAGTTGCCTCCCTGTCCCGTGATACGGCGAACGCTCCGTAATAACGGCCACTGTCAATTCTTTCCACTACTCTGCCTTTCTGTAGTGAGTCCTAGCTGGACGAAGGATTGAATTACAGCTACGTACTGTAAGTGATGACGGCCGAAGCATGGAAGCGAAGTTGAACCAAGCACTGCCTTTGGGCTTAGGTGTAATTCTTTCCAAAGGTATAAACGTAGAGAAACCCGCCTTTGGGCTTAGGTGTAATTCTTTCCAAAGGTGTAAACGTAGAGAAACCCGCCTTTGGGCTTAGGTGTAATTCTTTCCAAAGGTGTATAACGTAGAGAAAATACTGCCTTCGGGCTTAGGTGTAATTCTTTCCAAAGGTGTATAACGTAGAGAAAATACTGCCTTCGGGCTTAGGTGTAATTCTTTCCAAAGGTGTATAACGTAGAGAAAATACTGCCTTCGGGCTTAGGTGTAATTCTTTCCAAAGGTGTATAACGTAGAGAAAATACTGCCTTCGGGCTTAGGTGTAATTCTTTCCAAAGGTGTATAACGTAGAGAAAATACTGCCTTCGGGCTTAGGTGTAATTCTTTCCAAAGGTGTATAACGTAGAGAAATTACTGCCTTCGGGCTTAGGTGTAATTCTTTCCAAAGGTGTATAACGTAGAGAAAATACTGCCTTCGGGCTTAGGTGTAATTCTTTCCAAAGGTGTATAACGTAGAGAAAATACTGCCTTCGGGCTTAGGTGTAATTCTTTCCAAAGGTGTATAACGTAGAGAAAAGGCACACTCGCTGAAACATGTAAGAATGTAGCCCTCTTTTAGAAACAATTCATAATTCTCGATTCTCTCTGGTATCCTCTCTAACCATTCAACTTACATCTCATCTGCAAAAGATTGTTTAGCCCCATACATCCACCATTCATTAATATAACATTCCAACCTAAATTATACATATTAATGAATCAAAAGCTAATTCTAATACATCTCAATTAACAAAGAATCCTAACATACTTCAGTAATATATGAACAGTATTTTAACATTTCAAACAGACAGCTTACCACGTGTTCTAACGGCCGCCTTTCAAAACCGGACTCGAATGTCTTGAAGAATATTTTCGCAGTGCCGGTACACGGCGCGGCCAGGGTATTTTATGGGAGTTAGGGCTTTAGATGGGTCAGAATCAGACACATGGCCTAATTTACACCGCTCTGTACTGGACCATCTACGGTCTTTTCCCCCTCCCATCTGGTTGTACTTGGCAGGGCTGGACAGGGAGCAGTGTGACTGGACTGACTGTTGATTCGGATGGTCCCCTTTCCCGTTAGTGTAGAGGAGAAATAGTTAATCTCGGCCCGAATCAATTAGTGACGAATTCCGGGCGTCACAGGGAGGTCATCTTGTCCTGAAAGAATTTTGGACAAAAACAAGAGTTAAATGTCCACCACATCACAGTTTTCTTAGGAAAGAATATCAGTAGGATTTGTGTGATATAAAGGTTGAACAAAGCTCATGCTGAACTTATGTGTAGGACCACTGATCCCAACAGGATTCGTGCTTTATTTCCCTTTCCCTAGATACGTTGTAATCACAATTAGTTGGTGAACAATATCTAAATGTACATCAAAGGATTTGAATCACCAAGAGTTATTTCTCTATCATGTGCTCAGGTATGATACCGGAATGATTTAGTTCTACATAGATGATAAGATCACATTCCAAGGTGTAGTTCTAGGTTTTTTAAAAAATGCTGTTTTGAATGATTATCTTTCTTGTAGAATGTAGATGTAAGACTGGGGATATAACTCTTGCTGACGACATTATTTTGTATAGTCCGACTTATGGGATTGGAAAAATAATTTAAGAACAAGGGAAAGAACACTTTGTTACGGATATTTTCAGTTATCATCAAAAGTTATTTCCCTGGACCAAAATTTACAGAACTACAGAACTGCACACTACACACACACACACACACACACACACACACACACACACAACACACAACACAACACACACACACACACACACACACACACACACACACACACACACACACACACACACACACACACACATGCGATCGATACTGGTCAAGACATCTGAAATCATTATAATGACTCTAAACATAAATTACCAAATTAAAATTGTTAATGTTTAACCACTATAGTGACTCAAAATAAATCACCATTTTTTAAATTGTTAATATTTTAATCATTATTTTTGATAAGCTAATCATTTCCTGGCATTTACTAATTTAGAAGTAAAATTAATTTGTTATTGATTATTTCAACGACAAAATAAAATTTATTATTGGGTTGCTTTGTCGTCCTCACATAGATACTCATTATTATTACTATTTCAAGAAAATGACAACTACGGGAAATAAATGTTATTATTATTGCCAACTTTATTCTCACAAAATGAAAGTCACAAGAGTTTCTTACATCAAGTGGGTTAGTTCACTATTTGTAACATATACATGTAAGAGATTTGAAAGTCACAACTTGACCCACATAAATCAATAACAATAATTAAACTGTTTGTAATGTATGAAAGCACTTTTAGAAATTTTAATATTGGATGAAAATGCACAAATGACAAAACTGATCATGATAAACTTTATTTTAAAAAAAAATAAAAATTTCAGTTTGTTTCTTTGAAGAGAGTGAGTATAAGATACATCATATGTCATGTTTGTGTATTTTAAAAAATACAAATCGTTAATGGCCTTGGTATAAAATTGCAAAACCATGTATAGACAACGTAATAATATAATGATTTAATATAAACATTTTAAATCAATTAGGCAATGTCTAACCCCCTTCTGGGTATGAATGAATTATTATACAGGTAAGATGATTATGTCAGTCAGTTCTCTAATTATTAATCACATATTAATTGCTTTGTGCACAGATCTATTACCGCTATAAATTATAAATGAAGATAATATTCCTTGAGGTTACGATAACGTCCTGTGCAACCGGACCTGCTTAATATTATTGCCA
The DNA here is from genome assembly GCA_028829895.1 of Sinotaia quadrata. Classification (NCBI taxonomy): domain Eukaryota; kingdom Metazoa; phylum Mollusca; class Gastropoda; order Architaenioglossa; family Viviparidae; genus Sinotaia; species Sinotaia quadrata. The sequence continues at coordinate 21,718,898 of CM054178.1, forward strand.
CTGGCCTGTTTAATTATAATCTTTATAGCCCCGAGAACAAGGTGCTTTGACAACATTGAATACATGACAGACATAGAAAGATACAGATAACAAACAACAATTATATATATATGGTTATGAATCTAATCCACAGTAGAAAAATAAATACACACACTTGTCACAAACTTTTACTATTGCATAATTTAATAAGACATATTGAACAAATGATCTTGCAATACTCACCAAACACTTTTACACAAATCTGTCGCGATGTGACATAGAAATGAGTTATAACGAAAAGTTTTATTAGTTAATGCTACATAACATCTACAGGTGTTCTACAGAGTATGGACCACTGGTTAAAATATACATATCTTCAACTATTATGCCGATGTGCTGGTGGGCCGCCGCCAATATCTATAATACGTGTCTCACACTCACAATATCACACGCCCAATAAGTGTGGTATATGCCTTATATCACTTTGCGGGAAGAGTAGGTCTAACTATGAAGACTGATTTCATTAAGCGAATGCTCAAAAAGAAACATCTCGTATTCATCTTTCAAAGAACATAATTCTCTTTGAACTTTGGCAATTCTTATGAAAATAGAGTGTTTTCCAAATTAGACACAATATATGAAATGAGAATTAAAGCGGGGTTGGGTGGTGGTGGTGTTACTCTTGTAATTGTCGTAAATGCTTACCGCGCTCGACAGTGAGTTGAATGATGTCGACTGTTTTGTTTGTGTTTACATCACTCCTAGTCAGGATAATCGAAACAAGGCAAAAATTGTTAACAGCAACAACTACAAAAAATTAATTTCTGCTCCAGTTGTAAACGAAACCCTTTAATTGTTTCTCACCATAGCAGATACATTTACTGCTGACGTAAGCAAACGCTCAACTTTTATAATTTTGTTATAAAACTAGCAGTTAGTCATTTATGACTAGTCTCTTCTTATACGTTGCTCGATGCCTCTGGTGTTATATATTTTTTTAATTATTTGCTAGCCTTCCTGACGTTTTGTACACTGTTGTACTGTTCCTGTAGTGTGTATGAAAAGTATCAGATATTATTTTGTTAGTCAGTTTTATTAGATCTATACGTTGTTCTCTTTTGCATTCTACATCCGTACGTGTAACTTTAATTCAATACGATGACTAAAGCGTGATGAGTTTGTTTTGATCTTATTATAAGCATATGTAATCATTAACATTAATTAATTCATCGGAATAAAGTTAATACATCGTTAATTTAATTTCTGCACCCATAATTGAAAATTTTCTAATGTGCTGATGCATAATTCATGAGTAATTGAATATTATGCATACATGAGATCCGTGGTCCGTAATGTTATTGAGTGAAAATTATTTTAAATCCATACGATTACTGGGGTTACTTGGAGAGAACTCATTATTTTTGAAAGTTTGACAAAATAGCCATCCCAATCTGATTCTGAGTGAAAAATACAAACAACCTTCTAGTTAAACTAATTTTTGAAAATTTTGATTTATCTATTTGATTTTACTTATAATCATACATTATTTATTATAATTGTTATTTGTAGTTTTTAACAGTTACATTAATTCTTTTTTATATCTGAGTCCTAACATAACAACACGAGTTAATTCCCTTGTTGTCTTCATGTTACATTTAATGAAGTGACGTCATACATCAACAAGATCGTCGAATGTCATTGACAAATAATCTGGGTGGACACTCAACAGAAGTTTCGACGTCCACAAACAAAGTCTGTTTTCATTGTTCTGATGTTGATGATTTGCTTTTAATTGATTTCTATGACGTCACTAAAATTAAATTGATGAAGAAAGCAAACCTATCAAAATCATGTTTGATGCTGAATAAAGAAGCCATATACATACAAGTCATGTTTGAAGTGACATGAAATGAATCACATCTAGAAATCGCCCTAAAGCAATATTTTCTCCGTATTTAAATCTCATTTGCTATTCTGTTATCTACAATTAAAAAAACGTCAGCTTTTTAAAAAAAAAAGACCTTTCTAAGAGCACTGAATAGACAATAGCTCGACTCATGTGTAATTACGTAGCTGTAAGGGAGAGACCCATGCGATTGACAGTCTACATCTGTCTCTACAGAAGCACCACTAAACGACAAATTAAAGATGTACAATAGACCAAGAGAACAGCTGAAAGAATTTTTGACGATAGACTACTCGTTGATTATTTGTTTAGGGATGGTCTCCCCCTTTATAGATTTCTATTCCTCCTCTTTGGTTAAGGGGCGTTAATTTGGTTTTGGTCCTTGATTCAGTATCTATAAGAACAATAACTTGTCCGCACAACAGCGGTTATCTCAGCTCACTCGGTGTCCCCCAGACAATGCACTTAAATTCTGAAGTTTCACAAAGTTTCATTGATTGTAAGCAAACGATATTTAGCGGAGGGTGGTGCTTATTCCAGTGTACGATATTTGCACGATAACATAATAAGCATGCTCCCGCGTATACAATTCAACACATGCGCACTGAAGCGTACAAATCGTATCAGCAGACATCCAGTGTGTAACATAGTGTGTAACAGTTCAATGGACTGATATATACATAGATAGATAGATATACAAACTTTCGATTAGATACATAGATCACATAGTTCAAATAATTGTTCATTTTTTTTCTTTTTTCAATTGCCTCATTATTTACAAATTACATTGCTCACTGAAGGTAATATTTTTTTTAATTGCTCTACTAAATACGAACTATAATACAGAGTTTGTGTAATTTATAGGGGTATTTTTTTGTTCTTGTTTTGCAATTGCTTATTAATGTATCAAATACACAACGGTATAAACTTCCTATGACTTTTATTTTACTATTGTTTATTACATACCAAATAAAGACGCTGATAACATTTTATGTATTTTTAAAATTGTACTATTGCCAATTGAAATACCAAGTATACGACAGTATTAATTTTCTATGACTTTTATTTAACTATTGCCTTTTTTAAATACCAAATACACGATAATGATAACATCCTAAGATTTTAATTTTACTATTGCCTTTTAAAATACCAAATACGCGATAATGATAACATCCTAAGATTTTTATTTTACTATTGCCTTTTAAAATACCAAATACACGATAATGATAACATTCTAATATACCAAATACTCCACTCATGAAAGTTACGATTGTATTACAAGTGTGTCGTTGAAAGGAGTACACTGTTTATTTAAATTATAAAGTTACGAAGTGTTATTCATTATCTTTTCCATCGTCTACCACATCTTCCACTTTCACTTCTTACTTCCTTCTACAGTTCTACACACAGCCTTTAACTGGAATCATGTCACCTGGACCATTATTAGAATCGTTAGTTGCTGTTGGAATCAAATCATTAACTGTTTATGTTAGTTTCTATCGCAGAAACTTTGCGCCCACCCCGCAACAAAAGAAAGGAAGAAAACATCAGATATAAGTTTGGTTGCAGTCTATAAAGTGGAATATACATATCCCCATCTCACCCACAGCCCATATACTTGATTACGCTCTTTGTTGGAAAGTTATTATTAGACAAAGTCACGTGATTCTAAGCATCTAATATATTTATATAGCGAACAACCACGCAGACGCTAAACAACACTGCAAGACTCTGTGCTACATCAGCTCTCTACTGACCAGTTGCAGCTACTTTTGTGGTACGTTTTATTATTACATGTAAATGTATAGATTTTCTTTTCCATTTCAAGAGTTTTCTCAAATTTAATTGTATATAGGCTTATAAATTAAAATATAATAATTGCTATTTTATTTGCGAACAATTGTTTGCTTGTAATATGCACGCTCTGGCTAAATTAATTTACACACACGCACACATAAAATTATATCCAAGGTTAATTTCACTCGTTTCAAGGACTTTTATATTTGCCGGCTCTTTATTTTCTAAAGTTGGCCGATTGCTGTAGATTTCTAGTGCAGACAAGAACAAAATTTATTAATGAGCAAAATAATTCCAGCCGTTTGAAAAATATACACATTCTTTGATAAATAATAAAATTAAAATTCGTGGTGATATATAAGCTCTTAATTAACACGAGCTGTGTCCAAATAAATTCCAGTTTCAAGCACGAATAACTCAAATTAAACGTTCTTTTGGTACTCGGCAAATACTTCGGAATATTTTAAGACTATTATCTATCGTTTAATTTCTAATTTCACCCATAATATAATATTGTCGTGGCTCCAACTAAAATGATGTTTATTTTTATAATAAAATCTGCAAACTTCAGATCATAAGAAAACTGATCAATCAATCCATAATACATCGACTCACACACACACACACACACACACACACACACACACACACACACACACACACACACACACACACACACACCATACATGCATATACAATCGAAATATTACTGCAAGAAAAAAGAAGAGTACTTAGATGATAAATGCCATAAATGTTTCTTTGTTCGACATTTCCAACGATTTTAAGGATAAGTAGCGCGCCGAGTAAATAAAAACGTAGATAAAAATAGAAATAAAATATTTATAGACGACTGTCTAAAAGTGTAGTCATAATAAAGAAATATCAAGCCTGAAAATGACAGATGACTGTCAGTATTGATAATGCAAATTATTCTTTTCAAAACTTGTTATCTGATATTTTAGAAATTTTAATTTCTGTCTCATTAGTTTTCGAATTGAAGAGAACAATTGGTCTTAAAAGGACATGAAGCGGAGAAAATGAACAGAACAGTTGGTGTTAAAACGATATGAAGAGAACAGTTGGTGTTAAAACGATATGAAGAGAACAGTTGGTGTTAAAACGATATGAAGAGAACAGTTGGTGTTAAAACGATATGAAGAGAACAGTTGGTGTTAAAACGATATGAAGAGAACAGTTGGTGTTAAAACGATATGAAGAGAATAGTTGGTGTTAAAGCGACACGAAACTGAGAAAATGAAGAGAACTGTTGGCGTTAAAAGGATATAGAGCTGAGGAAATGAAGAAAACAGTTAGTGTTAAAATGACATAAAGCTGAGAAAATGAAGAGAACAATTGGTCTTAAAACGACATGAAGCTGAGAAACCAAACAGAATGATTAATGCGTAAGAAACAAGAAAAACAAGATTTGTCAAAAAGACTAATAAAGAAGTCGATTTCGTGATATACTAAGAAAAGATAACTGTAGAAATCCACTAAGAAAAGATAACTGTAGAAATCCACGTCAAAAAGACACTTTCAGACATATCTGAGTGACAAAATAGCTATGTTACTATGACAACAGATAAAGGTTCGTTAAAATTAGTTTTTCTGCTTTGGTCTGTGACTCATCTTTGCTGTTACGCAAAGTTTATTCGGAAATGCCATTGACATCTCGTTACAAAAGTATCTTAAGTTTTTAAAAATATTTCTATCTTCCATTTTTCTTGATTTATAGTCTGTTTGTATCTGTTTTGTATGTCGGGCTTTATGCACTGTGCATGTTTTCTTTATTTCCTTTCTATGTAATTGATGTCATTCGATTATGCATAATATGCACTATTTATTTTTAATAATGATAAAGATTGTAAAAATACACACTTCTGATTTAATACAAAGAATATTAATTGCAATGATTTTATTTCTTTTCCTAAGGTACTCGTCTCAGTCAGAATTATGATTCCTGCCGTTCTGCTGTTTGTAAATCTGTTTCTGTGCTGCCAAGGTTCCAATGACATATTGCACCGTAATGAACTATTCAAACTGAGGTCACTTGTCAAAAAGCTCTCTTTGCCACTTATAGAAACGAGAAATAATTTGTCAACGCCCAGTATCACACTTGGTAGGTTTGTTTTCTTGTACAAACTTTTCACCTCTTTGCAAAACCTCTCTGACACAAGTACGCGTGCATTCCTATTCTATCGTACCTGCTTTGTTAACTATTTCTGCAATACGATCCTTACCACCAATTCACAAATAAATTAAGTTTAGTAGTGTGAAATCCAATGTGCTGTCTAACTATAAGTCCTTTGCGCCATCACATGGTACTGATATAATTATATTTACGACTAATTTGTCCCCAAATCATCTCTTATTCTGGCATGAGGAATATTCATGTTTCTCAGTCAAGAACACAAAACTCTCATGCTTGATTAGAACTATTATGTTGTGATTACTAACTCCCTTGTTTGTACATCATGACACAGCCCTCACCTAACTCTCAACTGAATTAATTAGAATGATATATTTTAACAATAGTTAGAGTTATCACAACTTTATTAAAACAGCAAAGAAAATTATTTGTCATCATCATGTCCAACAAGATCAAGGTTACATTACATTCAGCGGGTTAAGGTGGGAGTGAGTTTTCATTTCATTCTTATCAGTCCTACTAACTTGCACAAATGGTCTGGAATACTACATTTGTACTATATCTTGGTATACTCAATTTGTGCAATCTACTGATACATTCCATTTGGACAATCCACTGATACATTCCATTTGGACAATCCACTGATACAAATACAGGTACCCTTCAGTTGTAAACTCACCGACTGACTCACAGCGCGCTATTGCTCTTCCTGCACAGCGGAACTATTTGCAGCTCTGGTTCTTGTTGAGAAATCAGTTTTCACAGTGATTGTGAACTGTTTCTCACGACACTAACACGTTTCAAAGGTTAGTAGTTTAGCATGTCCCAAGGCTATTTGCAAGATGCAATTTGTGTCCAGATAAGCACATCGTGCATCATACACTGATCCCAGGACTTGCACATTCATCACTGATCCCAGGACTTGCACATTCATCACTGACTGATAGATTTATGTCTGCTTTACATTCACTGCCAACATTCCTATTTCACGAAAGACTGCAACTAGATTCTAGAGAGGGATTAATTTCTTCAATAGATAGACAAATGACCTATAATTGTGGGAGATTGTGAGAGGGATTCTTAACCCACGTTCATCATTTAATAGTGCTCAGATTCCTACACATTCATCGTGTTTGTCCCTTTCATTTGTTGTTGTTTCCTTTTACCAAGCAGCGCTGGGTATCCTTAGTACAACAACTATTAAAATCATCAGCTAGCTAGGTATCACTAGTTCAACAACTAGTGCAATCATCAGGCTTGCTAGGTGTCACTAGTACTACTGCCATTACGATCATCAAGCAAACTAGGTATCACCATTTTAACAGCTAGTGCAATCATCATGCAGTGCTAGGTGTCACTAGTACAACTAATGCAATCATCATGTAGTGCTAGGTGTTACTAGTACAACAACTAATGCAATCATCATGTAGTGCTAGGTGTCACTAGACCCAAACTCATTAAAATCATCATGCAGTGCTAGGTATTACTAGCACAACACCCTTTGCAATCATCATGCACTGTCATGTATCATTTTGTCCACGTACATTTCAATCATCATGGAGATATAAATACACTGGTCCATTGATCTTGCATTAGTGACCAGTGCTTGTTCACAGATTGCAAAGATCATAGTGGCACTAACTGGGTCCGTGTGGGGGGGGGGGGGGCAATCTACAAATGTGACATTCGGGCGCCTATCTGGTTGTTTTCTCTTGGACAAGACACCACTTTTTTTTTAGATAGGTCTTAATCACTAATTTAGATAATAGGATAGACAAACTCTAGAACTGTGAGGAAACATTCATGACTGCTAACTCTACAACATAAATCTATTCCTGAGATTGGAGCCATCGAACGACATTCATACCCAATCTTTTGTGAGCAACGACGCATTCTGCTGACCCAAAAGATGTCAACTCACAGTGATCTGCAAAATCAATGGACGCTATGTAAAGCAGAAGTGAATCAGTCAATCAAACTTTCCCATACAATCAGTAACACACTTTTGTCACAAAATAAATTCACGCGCACGCGCGCGCACACACACACACACAGACACACACACACAACACACACACTGTAACAGAGCTGAAATACGAAATAACTTTCAAGATGCGATATTCACATCTTGCTCTAGTAATTGAGATTCCCACTTCCCTATAGAGAAGAATATAATACCAGTGAAAGTAACTGCTTCTCATCTCATAAACCTTCACTTTTTCCACCGTAGCAAATTATCCTTCCATTTTTGAATACATATCTCTATTTCATTCAGCACCACCTGCTCCCGATAGCGAAAATTAGAAGCATATTCGAAACCCAAGTCAAAGAGAAAAACACACAGAATCCATGGCTATATTATTTTCATCATTTCATACACACTCTGCATTGATTAATAATAATTATAAAATCATTTTGGAATGGATTTGAATTCTAAATTTTTAAAAGGAGTATCTTTAGTTATGTTTATGACCATGAGTTAAGTTTTACACTTAAGATCTGACCTTCACACTGAACGCTCATTTCACTGTACACTGCATGCAATGTAAACTTTAAATAATGTTTATATTATGCCATATAAAGCTATTGTGTACAGTACATTTTATGATTTGCAGTCGTATTTACTTTTGAATATCGGAAATAGTTATTAATTGTATTGTAATTCTGTTGAAATGTTATTATATTTTCGCCAATACAGAGGCTAGCCGACACCACGTCTCGTTCTTGGCTCAACTGCAGCCTTCCGATCCAGTTAATATTTCCACTATCATTCCTTACAAGCATGTCATCTTTAATCTTGGAAATGGCTATGACCCCGCAAGTGGCATCTTTACAGTTCCATTTTCAGGAGTCTATGCATTCTTAACTCAGTTCTTGGCAGAGAGAGAGCACTCTATTCGACTCTTGGTGGACATAACAGTGAATGACTATTCAGTTTCTCATTTGGCGTTCTACTCTGAAGGTTCAAGCGAATTCGGCATTAGTGACTCTACAGCAGTAGTCGTTTCGCTTAAGTCTGGAGACAGAGTAGGTGTATTCTTACAAGAAAGTGAACACGCTGTCCGGGGTGGGTTTCACTCATTATTCTCAGGTTCACTTCTCTACCCAACGTAAAGACACTGCATGTAAAAGTATAAGCCGTGTTTTCCTTGAAGATTCACTTTCATGATGCATGATCCTAATTCGAATCCACAACTGTAATAGTACTTGGATACATCTTTCTTGTTTTGCATTAAAAACGATCTCTACATTGTTTCTGTTTCACTTGTTTCTATACCCTTCTCATTTCTCCCCGTCACCAACACCCCCCCTTCCAGCTCCGAGAGTGAAGCAGAGGTGGTGCAGTGATTGTCTGTACCATGTCAGACCTGTTTGCTGTCCATCACAGTGGTCCACACACATACACCATAGATGTCTGTCTGTCTCTCTTTATTATGCGTGCAGGGGGTTACGTGTGCTTATGTGTTTGCATGCTAGATTGCGTATGGAATGTAACATGTTAACAACCACACTCACCCACTCTCAAAACAATAGCAGTCAAGATATTATGAGTATAAGTTAAGTTTATTATTTTAGGGGGGTCTCTCTCATGTGGTAACTATAAATCATCCATCATAAACACTCTCTCTGAGAACAGGGGTAACTTCTAAACAAGGAGTGATGATAAAACAACAAATCCCGTTATCATCAATTATAATGCAAGACATAAGATTATTTTTAAAATGTCAGAAAATGTCCAGGAGCTACTCAGCTCCCACACAAGCTATAGGAAAACAGGAAAAACCACAAGAGACGACAATTAAAAACACGCATGAAATACTGCACACTGAACAGCAATCTTACATTCACAAACAACAATATGAAGAATGCCAGTCTCTTCGGAGATCGGGTTGATAATTTAGCCCGGACGCATTCAATAAATATTGAAATATTAAAATATGTAATTTCAAGAATATGAGATGGACATTCACTGAGACCCTAGGCTACATGAAGGCAATCTAAAGGAATGTATTTATAGTCACAACTGCACACCTTCAGTCAAGTTGTAGACAAACTCTATCAAAGTACTTTTACTGTTCACTCACAAATACTCAGTGTTTTTAATTGTCGTCTCTTGTGGTTTTTCCTGTTTTCTTATAGCTTGTGTGCGTTGTGTTTTCATATTTTCTAGTGTTTTGTTTCGTCATTACAACTGTGTTTTGTTCCATCATTACAACTGTGTGTTTTGTTCCATCATTACAACTGTGTGTTTTGTTCCATCATTACAACTGTGTGTTTTGTTCCATCATTACAACTGTGTGTTTTGTTCCATCATTACAACTGTGTGTTTTGTTCCATCATTACAACTGTGTGTTTTGTTCCGTCACGACAGCTGTGTTTTGTTCCATCATTACAACTGTGTGTTTTGTTCCATCATTACAACTGTGTGTTTTGTTCCATCATTACAACTGTGTGTTTTGTTCCATTACAACCACAAAGTTACAGTGTTTTAAAATAAATATAAAAATTATAAACAAATGTCTCCAAAGTTATAAAAGAAATATTACAGTAATAAAACAAATACCAAGTGTTCAATAAATATATCAAAGTTGTCAAACAAATATAAAAGTTATCAAACAAAATATCAAAACTGTACAACCTATCAAAATTACCAAACAAAATATCAAAGCTGTACAACCTATCAAAATTACCAAACAAAATATCAAAGCTGTACAACCTATCAAAATTACCAAACAAAATATCAAAACTGCACAACCTATCAAAATTACCAAACAAAATATCAAAGTGTACAACCTATCAAAATTACCAAACAAAATATCAAAAGTGTACAACCTATCAAAATTACCAAACAAAATATCAAAACAAATGAAGAGACGTCAAATCTATCCCCACACGTGGAGAAGATCCTGTTTCAGATCTGCGGTATAAATAATAACTTCAGTGTGTCCAGGTGCAAATTTACAGATAAACAAAAAATATGTGTAGGTCATTGACACATAACAGGATACTGGAGCGGTCGCCCCATGACCTGCCGGTCTGAAAGACACCACAGCGGTCCATCTATTCCTATATAAACTAAACAGTCTGTTTGTCAGGACTAAGCAGTCAGGCATTAAGAACTACTAGATTGATACCAAGCATTGTATACACGATTTGAAGGCACGTCTCTACTTTCAGAAAACGAAAACTTGATTAAGGTAAGACCTAAACTGGAACGATTTACCGAAAAGTGGCGGTTAGGCAAAATTTCTATCACAGTTAGAGGCCGTCGAGATCAGAGCTTTTGCTGAACACCGAGCCTGGTAGCTTGCGGATATTTTTACAGATTGGAAACCGAAGGGTACAGTCACTAGAGCTCAATATGAGGACCACGTCTTTGTTTATAAGAGTGATCTCTCAGCATTTTGAGGAAAGTGAATGGTAGATCCTAATGCGTATTGTTAACATCTTTGCTGTGAGTAATGACTGAGGTTTGTTATTTAATATTTTGTGTAAGGAAAGTTACTCTCGCCGCGCATAATAATTATTCCAAGGAATAAAGACAAGATTTATTTAGACACGTCATTGTAAGTATAATAATTATTGCAAGGAATAAAGAAAAAAATTATTTAGACACTTCGTTGTTAGATAGATGCCTGTATTTTGTATAATAATTATTCCAAGGAATAAAGAAAGAAATTATTTAGACAGTTCGGTGGTGGATAGATGCCTGCGTGTTTGTACCTAAACTATGAAATTAAGAATTTAAATAACTGTCAAATCTAGCGTCAGCAGGAAACTCTTTCCAGTCTGTATTTTGTTTAACAGACATGATTAATAAAGATATTTTATTACCTTTTGTACTTCTGATAAATAGTTGCATTCGAATAATTATTGCACTTATAGACATTAGGTGAAATAAATTACTCTCTCGTCGGCTGCTTTGTACTAATCCACTTCCTGTTTATCTTGCTGAGATGTTGACGTGATGACATATACCATCTTCATGAACTAATTTATTCTTTGAAAGCCACAGCAGTTAGAAACCAGGATAAAGGCTTACCTCCCTTTGGTTATTTGGTTCATGGCGCCGCTATCCAGTGCAAATAATCTCGAAGAATAATGATATATAAAATAACTTAAAACCGCATAACATTAAAAAATGCTTTTAATTAAAATGTTTTAATTAAAAATTAAAATTCTTTGTTTATGGCCAAAGTATCTTTTAAAAAAATAATATCAATACAAATTTAAATTTACAAACAAACCAGACACCTATTCTTTAACTAGTTTTAGTTTCCAAATTCCTTGGTGGTAATGACAGTGTTGTCATTATGGATTGGCTGATTAAGCACCTGAAATTCGTTTAAAAATTTTCAATTAATAATGAGAATAATGAAATAATGCCTTTCGTACAGGCGAAATAACAGATTGCACAGAAAATAACAATTTAATTTTCATTCAATAACTAAATATTGTGGAAAAATATCATTCAATGACTAAAGGTATGACTCTGAATAAAGTTCTATTTCGTTTTTGTAATATGTTCAAATATGTATATAAATAATTTAGTAAACAGCTTAACAACATAATCAGTGTGCGTATTTGGTTGACACACGTCACTTTATTTAATTACATGGGGAATTAATCAGTGAGCAAATGTTTTAATGCATAACTGATATAGTAGAATTTTAAAAAATCTCAAAAGCAAAAATGGAAATCCATTTACTCTGCTTCTACAACTTAATCGGGGTTTTCATCCATGATTGTGATTATCAAGTCATATCAGCAATACATATCCTTGACTGCAGTCACTAGTATAGGAATGTTGACATCACAGACAGTCAGAATATTGGAGGTTCCTGTTCATCGTTCTGTCTTGCACCTCAAGTCTGACAGTTCATTTACCCATTCTCATCCATAAAGTAAATGTGGAATTTTGATGCATCAAATTTTAAAGGCACGTTTATTTATTTGCTAAGGAATACGCCTCATAATTTTGTATTAAATCAAAGTAAATAATGATTTGATTTTATTTAAAAATAATACCACAGAGTAATATAACTCTCAACTACTCCCTCATATTATTAATGTGTCTAGAGTAGGCCTACACGTATAAATATATAAATGTATACGGGAAAAAACATATTTCAACCTAACTCTAATTATGTGTAGTGCATAAAATAGCACACAAATACACTCTCTCTCTCTCTCTCTCTCTCTCTCTCTCACACACACACACACACACACACACACACACACGCACACACATATACACATATGTATATATATATGTGAAAATCGAAAATGTATTACAATCTTTATTACAATCTTTAGGTTATATATATCAAAATATACTTATTCTGCCATTTTGTCACTCATCAAAGTGACACTCTTTGTCTCGTATAAACTGATAAACACTATTATCCAGTCAATTTGGTGAACTGGTAGGTAAACACTACAATCCAGTCAATTTGGTGAACTGGTAGGTAAACACTACAATCCAGTCAATTTGGTAAACTGGTAAACACTATAATCCAGTCAATTTGGTGAACTGGTAGGTAAACACTACAATAAAGTCAATTTGGTAAACTGGTGAACACTATAATCCAGTCAATTTGGTGAACTGGTAAACACTACAATCCAATCAATTTGGTGAACTGGTAAACATTATAATCCAGTCAATTTGGTAAACTGGTGAACACTATAATCCAGTTAATTTGGTGAACTGGCAAACACTATAATCCAGTCAATTTGGTGAACTGGTAAACACTATAATCCAGTCAATTTGGTACACATTCAACACACAACTTACAATATATCGCCAAATAATATGTAGTCTGTCGTGATTGAGATGGGGAGAAGAGAGAGTTTGGGGAAGCAATTTTACAATTCATTTTCATAATTTTAAAAATTGATATTAAAAGAAGAGTGTTCTAACATTTGTTTTACTCACAGACATAGAGTAATCAGGCACCATTCGATGGTATGGTCGTACTACAAAGAAATGTAAACACTCCACAAACAGTTGTGGCAGAAGTAACCTTTGACCCAGTCTTTATGAAAACTCCGAGATGGCGACGTATAATATTAATGTCTGTCATAACTATCGTCTGCTAGTCACAAACACATACTTCCATAAAAAAAAGAAACAAGAAACAAATATATACGAGAGTGCGGATATGTAAAATTTCTACTATTCCTGGAAGAGCCATTGAACCTTCGGTTATCAGACTTTGGGATAATCTTCAATAATATCATCGGTATATTAAATTACAATATCTGAATTTATTTAATTACAGAAAAAATAATATCCACGTAGTCATTTATAAAAACACCTCCGGATATATTAAAAGTTTCTTTTATTAGTTATTTTTCTCTAGCAAAACATAGTACAAATAAACAGTGCTCTTTGCCTTTCTGAAGCCATCATTTTGTTGTTTTAGTTTTTGCACAGTTGGAGATGAAGAGGATGACCACGCTGTCGTTAACAGCACTGCTGCTGCTGTTGCTCTATGTGCTTTGTGTGCATGGGGTTAAAGACACGTGCCGGTATCCTTGCAGAACGAACTCCAGTAAGTTCGTTGTTTTCTCTTTCTTTCTCTTGGACTCTGCTCAATACTTTTTTCTCAGAATGTCTCAAGCTGTCATAATGTTCTTAGGTGGAAATGTGTGTCTGTATTATTTGACCTGCAGGATGACAGTTAATCCAGCCGGTCCCTACTTTAGAATAATAGTAGTTTTAAAAAGGCGTTGTATGTTGAAGACAAACATAGAAGTTAAAGGAACAGTGAGCCCTCAGAATAGAGAAAGAAGGAAACTCAGCCGTTAAGATAGAGGCAGAAGGAACAGTGAGACCTGAAGGTAGTCAGAAGGAAAAATTCTCAAGATAGAGGAAGAAGGAACAGTCAGCCCTGATGATAGAGGCAGAAGGAACAATGAGACCTGAAGATGAGGAAGAATGAAAAATGCTCAGGATAGAGGAAGAAGGAAAGGTCAGCCCTCAGAATAGAGACAGAAGAAAGATTCAGCCCTTGCGATAGAGGCATAAATACAATGAGCCCTCAGGATAGAGACAGAAGGAATACAGCCCTCAGGATAATGGCAGAGGGAACAGTGAGACCTGAAGATAGAGGCAGAAGGAACAACGAGCCCTCCAGATACAGGCAGAAGGAACAACGAGCCCTTAAGATAGTGGAAGAAGAAACAGTCAGCCCTTAGGGTGGATTCGACAATCATTGGACAAGTTTTTTTGCGTCAACATCGTTTGTTACTGCAGAGGAAACGAGTTTCATAGTATCACCCGTATGATTGTCTTTCTGCTTTTATCGCTACCCGTATGATTGTCTTTCTGCTTTTATCGCTACCCGTATACGATTGCCTTTCTGCTTTTATCGCTACCTGTATACGATTGTCTTTCTGCTTTTATTGCTACCCGTATACGATTGTTTTTTCTGATTTTATAGCTATTCGGTGACTCTCATCAGTTATTTGTATGTTTAAATAAATACCCGGTTAACCCGTTCACCTAATGTTCAGTCGTCCCTTGCATATGGCAAAATGGACGCCGCATCATAACGTGTACATTTTAAAATAGGAACGTGTTTTTTGATTATCACATTCCTTAAACAATGTATTCATTTTTATTAATTTTAATATCATAGGACTATATAATTTCCAGAGGTCAATCAGTTTTAGGTAAGAAAATATTTATTTATGGAGTTTGGTTATTACTTGTTTATCATTGATGCTTAGCAACATAAATAGTAACAAAATCCTCTAGAGTGCATGTGTGCAATGTTTTGTTTTATTATTATTTAGAAGTTAAAGCTCTAGATATTCTTAAATTAAAGGTCTTCCTACTCTGGTGTTAAAGGTGTAACTATTCTTCAATTGAAAGTCTAACTATTTCTTTCAATGATTGTTTAGGTTATGAGTTACTTTATCGGCATGCCTAAATGACCTAAGACCAATCTTATAATTGTGCAATAATCTAAGCTTCTTTAGACAGACCTCACCAATCATAATTTAATATATTTTAACATTCGAAATTGTCTATTAGTTTTGTAAGTTCTAAAGCGTCATTTAGATTTGAAAAAAGCACAACAAAGTGTCAAGTAAACATATTTAAAATAATAATGTACATTAATAAAGTTGTCATGTAAACATTTAGAAAATAATTATTAAATGCACAATAAATGTTCATAACTGTATAATACAGTGAGTCCAACATAATTATTAAAGAAGAATATACTTATTTTAATAAGGACAGAAAAGAAAGAAAGAGGCAGACAAAAATAACTGCATATAGACAATCTGACAGAAAATCAGACAAGCAGACGGACAGACGGTCCAGACTGACTAATAAATAGATAGATAGATAGATAGATAGATAGATAGATAGATAGATAGATAGATATTTACTCTTTTAATTACAGATCTCATTCAGAAAAACGGTTCGTTTCTGGTTTTCCGAGCCACAGCAGGCATCAACCACCCTGCTTATGACACTTGGATCTCCACCGGTAGAAACGACGACGACCCGTTGATTCGAGCCATGATGCCGTGTGATTGTCTATATTCCATGAAACCAGCACCAGACTGTGATCAAAACTACCGCAGCAAAATTGTTGACCTCTGGCCGTCAGATCAAATTCTTACGGTAAAACAGATATATATATAATAAATAATAAATAAACATAATAAATTAAAAACCTATCAAGACAGCACAGTATATTACACTCTGTATTATGATGCAATATTACTTTGCTCTTCTATTAATCGTTTTCTACGAGAAGAAAGACGTTTTACTTTTTCATTTAAATTGTTACCACGAGAAGAAAGATCTTTTACTTTTTCATTTAAATTGTTACCACGAGAAGAAAGATCTTTTACTTTTTCATTTAAATTGTTACCACGAGAAGAAAGATCTTTTACTTTTTCATTTAAATTGTTACCACGAGAAGAAAGATCTTTTACTTTTTCATTTAAATTGTTACCACGAGAAGAAAGATCTTTTACTTTTTCATTTAAATTGTTACCACGAGAAGAAAGATCTTTTACTTTTTCATTTAAATTGTTACCACGAGAAGAAAGATCTTTTACTTTTTCATTTAAATTGTTACCACGAGAAGAAAGACGTTTTACTTTTTCATTTAAATTGTTACCACGAGAAGAAAGATCTTTTACTTTTTCATTTAAATTGTTACCACGAGAAGAAAGATCTTTTACTTTTTCATTTAAATTGTTACCACGAGAAGAAAGATCTTTTACTTTTTCATTTAAATTGTTACCACGAGAAGAAAGATCTTTTACTTTTTCATTTAAATTGTTACCACGAGAAGAAAGATCTTTTACTTTTTCATTTAAATTGTGACCACGAGAAGAAAGATGTTTTACTTTTTCATTTAAATTGTTACCACGAGAAGAAAGATGTTTTACTTTTTCATTTAAATTGTTACCACGAGAAGAAAGATGTTTTACTTTTTCATTTAAATTGTGACCTTGGGGAGTATAAATGTCGAAATTTATGCAGCAATAGAGTTCCAAGAACGAAGAAGTCAGAATCCATGTACTTATCACCTATAAAGTACCTTTTTCACCCTAGGAACTAGGATTGCAATAGACCCATAGCAGTTATAACTCCATTTAGATTTTTTTAATTTTTAGTATTTCACATTTCCCAACTTGAATTAAAGACTGCAGACTTAACGAGAGTAAAATTATCGTTAATGTTCCAACTTTCAAGATGGAGTAATACGATTCTTTTGTAAAGGACTCATTCTGTAGGATCTGTATGAAAGAAATTTAAATTGATTCCATCATTTTACTGGCACCAATCAAAACACCAATATCGTCATCCATAACAGAATACTGACTCTTGCGAGCAGCAAAATTATGTGCTATACTCAAACCATTAGTCACAATTTTCGCTTAGTCTTAGTTTGTCACTAAGACTGCCGTTATGTGCAATACTCAAACCATTAGTCACAATTTTCACATAGTCTTAGTTTGTCTAAGATTGCCGTTGGGTCAATATAGTGGATTGCCGGAGAGCTAACTACATCATCACATGACCGTACGGAACTGTATGAAAAATAAATAATAAACATAAATAATAAAATATAGCAACTTTACTAGCATTCAAAGCCACTCCGTCACAACATCAGTAAAACAAGCCAACCAGTGAGATACCTCACTCCGTGTGGGCTCCAGAAAAAACAGCCAACCAGTGAGACCTCACTCCATAATAATATCCATGAGTACAATGACTAAAAACAGTATGCAACATCCATGAGTACAATGAATAAAAACAGGAAGTGGATTTGTATGATAAAATAACAAATTGAATCGATTATGCATTACAATTACAATAACATATAAACTATATCAATCAAAAGACAATCACAAGATTAAATCAATGTCTTCAATGAAAACATTATAGAAATCATTTTCGAGCCCATAACTAATACTGAAATGTAAACAAATTATTTGTATTCAGAAACTTGAATTGTGTAACATACTATTAAATATTTGTTTACACTTCCATTTCCTCGACTAGGTGCGTGTGTCCTTGTACAAGGGAGAAGTAGAAGAAGCCTTCGTCACATTTAATGGCACCGGAAGCACACGTGACTCCTGGTTCTCTAAGAGCAGAGTTCTCCAGTCGTCATGGACAGACCTCATTAGTTCTCCTACCAACATTTTTTCAATCGTGGGGTATTTATTCATTATTATCAAATCTCTCTTAACTTTTTGTCTGTGTGCATGTGAAAAGATGTTTTTAAGCTATATTTCAAATTTAGATATCATTTCATTTTAAACAATATGTTTAACAACAAAACAAAAAGATCAGATTATATCAATATGTATGTGTATTTGCGCGCGTGTCTGCATGTCATTGTGTGCGTCTGCCGGAATTAACGATTAATGATGTGACCTATTGCACATTTGCAAACTGTAATTACCAGCAAATATTACCACATATTTAGTATTACAATACAGTATATCATATTACGATTTATAGTTAAATACACTAAGTGATATGTAAGAAATAATAGTTTGATTTACAGTACTTAGCAAAAAAATATTTTAGAACAGAAGTATATTCACAAACAAATTTATAACAGAATGTGCAAAGTATTCTGGAGATGAAGTTCTAACTAAATGAGAGCGACGATTAATCATTAAATCTGTAATGTTAACCTCAACTCCTGAGGACAAGCGAACTTAGGTCTGACGATACGAAATGAGTCTCGTGTCATGTTTCAAACCTGTTGCTAATTTCTGATTATTATGCTTCTAATATTTAATTCATCTTGGGATTAATCATTAATCTGTTTCATCCGAATGTATTCATTTGTCTCGCATTAAAGATTTGAATGCATGTATTAACAATCGTTAAGTTATACAGTCACTGTTAAAATGTTTAATTCTATCAACATTTAATAATAGGAGATTGTATGTGAAAGTAGAGCAAGAACCCTGAATTCAATTATTTTTATAACAATTTACATATGATCAAATGTACTCCATTGTGTAAATACAAAACAAGAAAAGATATGAAATACACACCTCTTTACGCACGAATGTACATTTTTATTTGTCAACCGTTTTGTGTAAAATATTGACAAATGCTTAACATAGGATTTGTTTGTTTGTTTGTTTTTATTCTTTTGCGATCTCTTTGGTATTCCAAATCTGTTTCTTTATTTTCTTTGGATTAATTTTCACAATCTATATATCAACATATATATGGGAAGTTTTGTAGAATCAAAGTCTACCCTAAGCTCTCACATTAGCGTTGCAAACATTTTCAGTTTATTTCATGGATACTAAGTCGATTATTTGGATCTGTGTGTGTGTGTGTGTGTGTGTGTGTGTGTGTGTGTGTGTGTGTGTGTGTGTGTGTGTGTGTGTGTGTGTGTGTGTCTCATTTCTGTATTTCTTACTTTTTCTAGAACATGTTCAAGTCACATTATATCTTAGAATATATTTAATTCTCCTAAAGAATTCAGTAGGACAATCTCTAGAAGGACCACAACGAGAAGAAGAAAAATTCTCTTTTTCGTGCTGTCATAGTTATCATAATACTGATGATATTAACTGTTAACGATCATATTCACACTGTTCAAAACAGGTTTAAAATGCATTTTATTTTTCTTTCAAATGCTATGAATACATTTTATAATAGGAAAGCAATTCTTTCCCTCGTAATAAACTTATTTATTTATCTTCTTAGGGTCTATGTAGAAACATATGCAAGCCCTCCAGTCATATAAATATTTCTATTTTTAACACTGGCTTTCATATACCAGCATGGCTCTGTACTTTCTATTTGTTTTCATTCAAAGTTACTTGTATCTCGATGTATGTTTTCCCAGCACAACGTTATGTGCGGGCTAATGTACGACACCTGTTATAGTATTAATTATTATTAATTAGATTAATAGATTACTAATTTACAATATCAATACTATACAATACTAATCAATACTATATACTATTAGATTACTAATTTACAATATCAATACTAATAACAACCCCGCGACATATCCTACTCCTTCTATCACTATGTTAATTTCTTCTTCAGTAATGTAGGGCGAAAATTATTCAACTTACTGATGAGTAGACTAGTTAAAGTTACATCTATCATCGGCGGAAATTATCTCCCCTTAATTAGCTGACATTCGTTCATCCAATACACTGCTCACTCCAGCAGATTTCAATTAACGGCCGGTCAAAAATTCATGAAGATGTGGAGAAAAATAACAATAATTTAATGATAAAAATAACGAAATAAAAATCCCACTATACAGTTTGTAAACAGAGTTAATGTTCAGTGGTACTGTGCGTTTTTCTCTGTGACTCATTTAAAATCAGTGGCGATGATAGACAAGCGACGATGTAATTGAACAGCTTCGAACCCCATGTGATTCTGAGTCAGTGTTCCCTTGACCCGGTTGTCTCCATTTGACTGCGGGCTATGTAGTCAACAACTTTTACTCCCGAACCAAGAATTTGGGTCAAAACCAAAAGTTCCAGTTTGATAAACAAAGGATAATAACAGTCCGTGTAATGATAACTTTAATCATACGATATTTAAATGCTTCGTGGCAACAGCGAGAGCTATGACACAGTTCTTACAATATCACTTCTCCAAAGTCAATGATAATTCTAATAAAGAATGTGTATCATTGTCGCATCAGATCAAATAAGTGTTAGCAAATTAGCATACGTTATAGGGAAAAGAAGCCTCTATTATTATAGATTACAACATCATCAGTTGTCATACAAAGACAACAATGTTATTAACTTTCCAAATAATTTCAACAATTCATCATTACAAGTCACAGTAATGGTCCTCGACTTGACCGTATTGTACGTTCTGTGTTCTTTGTATAATGACCGATTTTACAGGTAAGCGTTTCGATTACTTTTTCAGTGAGGGACATGTTTACGTTGTCGTACTTTTACTTATTTTAATTTTTATTATTATTATTGCAATTTTTTAAAGTGAAAACGGTGTCACAAAACGAAGATTCTATATCAATTCGGCATACTCTGGGTGTCCCAATGATCAAGGGTGGTTAGCGATCAAAGATGTGGAGAATGACGTGTGTGCGTGGGGAAAAGTTCCTCCCTACTCCGCAATTCTCTACTCCCCAAACTCCAGCAAAATCAACTGGAACTCTTCAGGTTCGTTTAATTACCTGTGTTTTTTAACTGTCCAAACTCCTTAATATTTTTGTGTTTGTGTTGACTCTAGATTTTTGTGGAAACATTAGTCAATAGACAGTGAACAGAAAGATTGGTGTCATAAAAATGGTGACCTTCAAGTCTGAAAGTGTTCAGTCATCAAACAAAGAAACACGAGGTATGGGTATTTAAAACATGTGTCAACCACTAAAATAAATATAAAAGTCAATTAATGCCTTGGTGATATTAGTGTTCATGTAGTCAGATTTATTGTACCAAACGTGGCAACCTAACTCATCTACCAATGCCACTACAAGTATCAACCCTTATTAATTCTCTGTTACTTGTGTTGATGGTCTCGTAGTAACGAGTATTAGAATTGGTGACCTAACTCATCTACCAATGCCACTACAAGTATCAACCCTTATTAATTCTCTGTTACTTGTGTTGATGGTCTCGTAGTAACGAGTATTAGAATTGGTGACCTAACTCATCTACCAATGCCACTACAAGTATCAACCCTTATTAATTCTCTGTTACTTGTGTTGATGGTCTCGTAGTAACGAGTATTAGAATTGGTGACCTAACTCATCTACCAATGCCACTACAAGTATCAACCCTTATTAATTCTCTGTTACTTGTGTTGATGGTCTCGTAGTAACGAGTATTAGAATTGGTGACCTAACTCATCTACCAATGCCACTACAAGTATCAACCCTTATTAATTCTACGTTACTTATGTTGATGGTCTCGTAATAATCATAATATTTAAAGAATAGTCATTTCTATGACTATTGCTTGATCATAATATTAGATACTATAAATTGCAATAATAGTTCCAAGATTACGCCATCTTTAGAGTAGTCAACGCAATAATTGTTCTTTTATCATAATAATTTTAGAGTAGACCTTGTTATGATTGTTCTTTGATCATAATAATTTTAGAGTAGACCTTGTTATGATTGTTCTTTGATCATACTAATTTTAGAGTAGACATTGTTATGATTGTTCTTTGATCATACTAATTTTAGAGTAGACCTTGTTATGATTGTTCTTTGATCATTATAATTTTAGAGTAGACCTTGTTATGATTGTTCTTTGATCATTATAATTTTAGAGTAGACATTGTTATGATTGTTCTTTGATCATAATAATTTTAGAGTAGACATTGTTATGATTGTTCTTTGATCATAATAATTTTAGAGTAGACATTGTTATGATTGTTCTTTGATCATAATAATTTTAAAGTAGACATTGTTATGATTGTTCTTTGATCATAATAATTTTAGAGTAGACATTGTTATGATTGTTCTTTGATCATTATAATTTTAGAGTAGACATTGTTATGATTGTTCTTTGATCATAATAATTTTAGAGTAGACATTGTTATGATTGTTCTTTGATCATAATAATTTTAGAGTAGACATTGTTATGATTGTTCCTTGAAGATAATATCATAGAGAAGACATTTCAGAACGATCCAGTTGTTGGGCAGTCATTGCTCCTCACATCGAACATAAAATAAAACCTGATTTATGCAAATATTATGGGGAGGGGGTGTTCCTAAATCAAAATACAGGAAGTTATTTCTTTCCTCTAAGCATCTAGTCAGCATCAGAAAATTACATTTTTTAATTTCTTTTTAAAAAAAATTTCAGGTGTGCGTCGCGCGGACGCGATGGCAATTTGGGTCAAGTTCAAAGTTCCGGTTAAGTTTTCAGAGTCTTGTCAAGATTGCAAAATGTAAATCAGTCAATGGACTCCAAATGCACATTTAATCAGTTTGAATTTTTCTTTTTAAAGATTTAGGAAAAAACGATTTAATCTATTAGGAAAAGAAAAGCAAAGAAAAAAACACAACTAACACAAATCATGGAGTCATGCTGCCACGCTGTCAACACTGTCAACACTGTCAACGCTGTCAACGCTGTCAACACTGTCAACGCTGTCAACACTGTCAACGCTATCAACGCTGTCAACACTACCTTATCTTCAGTTCTTGTATAAGTACGCATTGGTGATTACATACAAACTATTTTCCTTGAAATCAATGCATTTGCCAGTATAGATTTGAAGGGGGAATATATATATATATATAGTAGATGTTTGTTTATTAATATGTTTATTTAAATGTTAATAAACAAACATCTACTTGTTATATTCAATTAGAATGTTAAAATGCTAATAAACATTGTATTTGCATTTTTGTCGTGTCCTTCGATTATGTATTAATCAATTTTCTGCATCAGTGTCTTCAGAGAGTCAGGGAAACGAGTGACTAATTAGGAGATTTTTTGGTAAAATAGTTGATAATTATTACAAAGAACATTGTGTCCCAAATACCCCCACACCTTATTTGTTGGACTACTGGGCATTGACCTTGACGGTAATTTGGGGTTCAGCCTGATATGAATGTGTTCAACTGCAAGACAAATAAACTCAGCAAACATTTACAAATACTATTTACATGTATTCAAAACAATCATCTAGTGACACACACAAATATTTTTTCACGAATTATCATACGCAACCAATTTCCACAACGATTCTAAATATCTTTTTAAAGAATTCCAATTATTCTGTAAGCAGACCATTCATGCGATAGTAGTCCAGACAGAAACAATGCATACTAGGTGTGGCTGAGTAAATTTGCCTATCTCTATAGACAGAAACAATGCATACTAGGTGTGGCGGAGTAAATTTGCCTATCTCTATAGACAGAAACAATGCATACTAGGTGTGGCTGAGTAAATTTGCCTATATCTATAGACAGAAACAATACATACTAAGTGTGGCTGAGTAAATTTTCCCATATCTATAGACAAATACAATACATACTAGGTGTGGCGCGCGAAAGCGGCGGAAGCCGGAAGCGCCCTCTACATTACCAAATAGGTGTGGCGGAGTAAATTTGCCTATATCTGTAGACAGAAACAATGCAAAATAGGTGTGGCGGAGTAAATTTGCCTATCCCTATTTCCAAACTTAATTGTTATACAAAATAACAACATTAATAAAACATTCCAGCCACAGTCACACCTTCACTAAAACAAGTCAATCAATGAGAGATAACCATATCACACAGCCTTACATAAACCGTCTCAAACCCGACTGTAACCCCTCCCTCCCTCTCTCTCTCCCCCCCCCCCCCCCCGTTTATGTAAGTTGATTCCTGTGAATTCTGTCAAGAGCCAATACAATGGAAATTGAAGTTTGAGTTTGGTCTTGAGAATTCATAATTCACGAAGATTTCCTGCACATTCCTCATGGTGTGCTTTGATTGCGCATATGAAATTCTGGACGATTCTCCATGGTGTGCTTTGTGAGCCCATACGAAATTCTGGACGATTCTCCATGGTGTGCTTTGTGAGCACATACGAAATTCTGTTATAAAGTTATAAAGGTGTGGCCTTATCTAGCCATAGTGTCCATAGTTTCCATACATTAATCGACAACTTATCCAGTGTCATCACTGAGAGAAACTACTGAATATGAATGAGTTCACAATTTATAAATCTGAGCAAGTCGCTAATTAAGTCGTCAAAATAAAATAATAATATCCTTTCCCCCATAACAAGAAGTGTATTCATTGTTTTTACAGTGAAGAACAGTTTATATATCTCTATACGCAAGAAGTGTATTCATTGTTTTTACAGTGAAGAACAGTTTATATCTCTACCCTCAAGAAGTGTATTCATTGTTTTTACAGTGAAGAACAGTTTATATCACTACACGCAAAGTGTTAAAAGTAAATAGAGAACAAATTATAGAAAACGAATTTTGCACGGTTGTGTTTATTTGGTCATCAATTAAAATCAACGATAGATTACATATACATGACGTTAATATTCTGAATAAATCTTTCATATCAGATACACGTATAAATCAAAACAATCACAAGCTACAGACACGCGATAAGTTGCGATGTCAGTCAAAATGAATTTTTGGAAGAAGCGAAAGACTTAGAGTCAGTGCAGGAGAATGTATTATAATTCATTTACAGTCATTTACACATTATATTTATACAACCCACTCACACACACGTGAGCGCATTCTAACAAATACATGTAGTGTATTATAAGTAGTGTGAAAAGTTGCCTCAAATAAATGGCCCGATAAACATTCTGCAGCTATGGACAGAGCAATAATAAAAGCACATGTAGTTAAGGCTGACTCCTATAAAGATCATTTTCGTACCGTGATCTGTACCCACACAGAATAAATCACTAATCTTTATTTTCAAATCACGGAGTGGGTGTGAAATAACTTATTGGCTAAGGGCACAAACTCGGATGATTAGATTCGTGGGTAAAATTTATGGTGCCAATGATCTCCCTTAGAATCCCGCCTGGGGAGGCAAACATTCCAGAAGTCTACTGTTTTTGATCCTTCATGCAAAAAGAATATACAAGAGAGTTTACTTTCTATTGCATCATTTAAATGTCTATTGACTGGACAATACAAGTATGACTGTCAAGGATGACGTCACTGAATCTTGTTATTTAAAATTTGTTTCTTTCAACACAACAATAATAATATGTACACTTATTTAGTGTCGTGCGTTAGGACTCGCAATCAAAGTTCTGATTTCTCCATACAAATCATTAAACATTCCGTGACATTATTTTTAAGGAATCAGTTTTATTTTCATTGAAAGTAAGGTCTTAATGACTGTAAGCAAAACTGTATACCTGAAAAACACTACATATGCCCTTCTTTACACAAATGGACGATAACGGTGACCGATGTGTACTGCTGTAAAGTTGGGATAATGATGCATACGTGCTAGTACTCTAAATGTGTTAACTATAACTCCTGATATGGCAATACTTGCGTTCATTAAAACTTTATTGTTAATTACTTACTTTAGGAGATGAGTGAATTATGAAGACTATCTCAGTCTGCATCATATTACATGATAATTTATAAACGTTTTTTCTTTACATTTTATTAATATAAAGCAAAAACGAACTAGCTAACAAAGCAGTTAGTCATTTCCAAGTAGGCCTACTCCTAAAACATCATTTGACTAAAAAATATTCTTTATCGACATAACGGATTTGTTCGTTTGGCAATGAATACATAAGTAAGGATAAAACCGCAGTAGACACATGCATTATTAATTAAATAAAAGTATATTCAGTTATGCCTGTCTCAATAAAGAATTAGTGACTGATTGATTACAACGAACAGGCTTTCAATCAGGGCCTCACAATTCATGCATAAATTTGAATAACTTTCAGGGGGGTGGGGCTAGTTTCCCCCTGGGTTTTAGAATTATTGCTGGTCCCCCACCCCAATCTCCCCAAAACTGTAACATTGGCCAGGTCACTGGACCCCTCCGCTGACTTCAATCGTTTCCAATCTGCGGTTCAACAGTTCAGTTGTTCGTTACCGACTGGTCATGCCCGCGAAATTCCATCACTCCATCACTCCATCACTCCATCACTCGAAATCCGGTTAATTAAAGTTGGTCGTGGGAGGCGGGTTACTAATGGTCCTCTTCTTGGAGGGGGGCGTCTTTATGCCTGCAGATAAGGACAGGGACGTGAGAATGGTGCAGGATGTAGTCGCTGACTGACCCGAGGATTGTGCGCCGAATCTTGCCTTGACCTCGCGTGCCGGTGACTATGCATGACGCGCCCTCAGCCTCGGCGGCCTTCACAATGGCATGACCCGCCTCTCCGCTCAGTCGCAGCATCTTTCCTCGGACCTGTCGCGGAAAGAAATCTTGTTTAATTTCAGTTGTTAGTGGCATTTTCTCATTTGTCAGTTTGTTGACAGGGGAAGAAATGAATGTAGCAGTTACAACGGAAAATGCATTTCAGTTGACAGCGAGGCAATTTTGTGCGCGTTTTATCACGAGAACGTTTACAGTTTAGTTTTGCGAGACTTTTGTAAAACTAGTTAGACAGGACTGTGACTGTGATAACGTTTACAGTTTAGTTTTGCGAGACTTTTGTAAAACTAGATAGACAGGACTGTGACTGTGATAACGTTTACAGTTTAGTTTTGCGAGACTTTTGTAAAACTAGATAGACAGGACTGTGACTGTGATAACGTTTACAGTTTAGTTTTGCGAGACTTTTGTAAAACTAGATAAACAGGACTGTGACCCAAAATTAATTAATCCTTAAATTCTTTTCTTAAGTTTCATTATATAAATTGTTCGTACCTCTCAGTGTTTCTTCTGTCATCTCATCGTAATGAAATTTCATTCAGTAATATTTTTAATGATGTCTCGTAATATGTCAATGAATTAATGGAGGCACAATGCAAGCCAACTCAACGATTAACCACCATTTTTGTGTTCTAAGGTTTCATCTTTAACTAAGACTAATAATATAACCAGGAGAAACCCTGTATTATATACCCACGTATTGTTAACTTTAATAGAGAGTGGGTGTCGAGTGTCACAGGACTTGCTCTACTAGACCTGAACTGATCAGTTATACTGGATCAATGAACTTTACATATGAAGTGGCAATGGAAATGCGCAGTGCAATATAGTGTGTGGATCTACAGGAAGTGCAGCGTCGGCCATTTTGCCATGGTCCTGGCTCCAATATTTGTGTTGTCATGTATATTTTGTTAATTTCCCTAGTAATGGTCTATTGTGCTTCATTAAATTGCAATAATCAGAGTTTCAGTTAAAAATTCAGGAATTTCATTCTACCGGCAAATACATTTTATTTCTTCTTGTGTAGTTGCTAAACATAGTATTGATTTCTCTTCTCTGTTGTTTTCCTCTAACTGTGTCGTCTGCCTAATATTTATATGATATTTAATGTATTATAAATTATGTTTAAGATTAGCAAGTGTAAGTTCATGATCACAGTACTGTAATTGTGTATTACTCATGTACTGTATTTAGATTAATTCCGCTTTATGTACAATACATTCATTACACTATATTGCTTATGTGTTTAAGTTTAATGCTTTCAGTAATGATGTGCAAGCCATCTATACAGTAGGGTGGGTCTAATTTTTAAATTAATGAAATAGGTTTTATAAACTCTACATATCAAGTGTACTATCATCTAAAGACTGGATGGGGGGAAAATGCTATTTCAACATTATATTTCGATATGCTGGGAGTTTTCCTGCAAATTTTCTTTGCTTTCTGCTAAATTAACATCAATTACATTAGTCGTCTTTTAAAAATATAATAGTTAACAAGTGTATCAACTTATGTTATGTGTGTATAATAATGCAAACAAGTGGCAGCAAGTTTAATCCATTTGACTTCAATACTTGCGTACTGTTAACATTAGTTCATAACATTTACAATTTGACTTTAATACTTGTATGCTGTCAATATTAGTTCGTAACATTTACAATTTGACTTTAATACTTGTATGCTGTCAATATTAGTTCATAACATTTACAATTTGACTTTAATACTTGTATGCTGTCAATATTAGATCCGTAACATTTACATTTTCATTACGTAAAATATGTTGTGTTGTAGATGAATATTTCGTTATTGGTCAGATCAGTTCTGGTGACAATGTATGTCTAATATTTCTGACGTAAGCTTTTACACTAATAATAATAAATCTAATACTTAGTCCTTAAATATAGATTATCAAATGACAGTTAGATGGCAACTGATTTAAAAACCTATCTTAGGATGCTGACTAATTAATTTTGTAAATCACTGTATATTATTATCTGTGTTTCAAATTTTAAAATATACTTTCCAAGTAATTAATCATTGCCAATAAATATACCGGCTGATAAACTAAATTCAAAAAAACAGCTTTGCCACGGGGCAGCCTACACTCATCCAATGAACCTGAGCAGTATCAACATATGTCCAAACGCTTTTCTATGCAAGGACACTCATCAAATGACTGAGTAGTATCAACATATATCCAAAGGCTTCTCTATACAAGGACACTGATCAAATGACTGAGTAGTATCAACATAATTATGTCCAAACGTTTTTCTATGCAAGGACACTCATCAAATAACTGAGCAGTATCAACATATGTCCAAACGCTTTTCTATGCAAGGACACTCATCAAATAACTGAGTAGTATAAATATTTATCTTAAGGCTTTTCTAGACAATGACACTCATCAAAATACTGTTTAGTGGCAACATTTCCAATGACCGAAAGTGGCGCCATTGTTTAGTGCTACCTACCCCGTGTTGTGTCAGCTTGTCCTTAATCTTGTGAACTATGGCGTTCACTTGTTCCTCTTCCTCCTGGATCATGCGACTGATGAGTGCAGGGTCGCTGGACATGATGGCTGCAGGACAAGGAAACGCAAAGTTGATCATACAGAAATCACAACGTTCGAGCTGTAGCAAATGATATTTCTCAGTTATGAATGATGGTTCGTCGTGCTCTGGACTGGTATTAAACGTGTATTTGTGTATGTTCGTCATGCTCTGGACTGGTATTAAACGTGTATTTGTGTATGTTCGTCATGCTCTAGACTGGTATTAAACGTGTATTTGTGTATGTTCGTCATGCTCTAGACTGGTATTAAACGTGTATTTGTGTATGTTCGTCATGCTCTGGACTGGTATTAAACGTGTATTTGTGTATGTTCGTCATGCTCTAGACTGGTATTAAACGTGTATTTGTGTATGTTCGTCATGCTCTGGACTGGTATTAAACGTGTATTTGTGTATGTTCGTCATGCTCTGGACTGGTATTAAACGTGTATTTGTGTATGTTCGTCATGCTCTGGACTGGTATTAAACGTGTATTTGTGTATGTTCGTCATGCTCTGGACTGGTATTAAACGTGTATTTGTGTATGTTCGTCATGCTCTGGACTGGTATTAAACGTGTATTTGTGTATGTTCGTCATGCTCTGGACTGGTATTAAACGTGTATTTGTGTATGTTCGTCATGCTCTAGACTGGTATTAAACGTGTATTTGTGTATGTTCGTCGTGCTCTAGACTGGTATTAAACGTGTATTTGTGTATGTTCGTCATTTTAATAAATACTTTAATTAATAGAAATTTATACTTTTAGTAAATCTGTATTGAGGCTAAACAATAGAAACTGTTTTCTTTTCTGTATATCATAATACAACAATTAATGACAATTTAATAATTTCACTGATTAAGTAATTGGGTGAATAAATGCTTGATTTTATTAATTTTTTTTTCGTTTTAACTTTCATTTTCTCCAAATGTCCTTAAAAACAATTTTAGTGCTCTGTTTCAATTACTCTGAAATCATCACACCAAAGATTGAGGAATGACTATAACTTTAATTTCTATATGTCCTTAAAACAATTTTAGTGCAATGTTTCAATTACTTTAAAATCAACACAACCAAAGATTGAGTGAATGGCGAAGAACAGATTAGTCTAGTGATCATCTTGGGAAAAAAATAGTGATTTGTTGGGTTATCACATTCATTTCCATTTCTTAAACTTTTTCAAAGCAACTTAAATGCAACATTTCATTTTTACACCAAAATCAACCTATATCATCTAAGTACTCAGCTAATAGATTACATTTTACAAGAAAAAAATTACCAACAGTGGTTTTCCATTTTCAAGAGATGTCATCTTACCGGTCGATACACCGCAAACAATTTCTCACTTAAAGCAAGTTTCCAGTACCAACAACACCAACACCAAAATAATATATTTTCCAACTATTTTTCAGAAATTACTACTGCTACCTGGAGAATGGATTAACATTAATTTCGATTTGCGATATATATTTTGTAAATTACAATTAAGAAATATGTACCATGAATGACAATTGCAGCGATAAATTAAAAATAATTTTCATAATGTACATCTGCAGATTTACTTTTAATTATAATAGATTTTTGAAAAAAAAACACATTTCCATAAATGTTCAAGTAGATTAAAGAATCAAATTTCAAAAAGAGCAATTGCATGCATTTTTAAGCTTCATAAACGACAACTTTGCGAAAAGGAAGAATATATACAACATTTTCAGACAACAAATTTTCTGCTGGTTATTTTGCAGCTATTGAAACATGTACAGTGTATGAGGGACACTTTAGTTCACATTCACTCCGTCAGCAACAGCATTATAACTTTATATACATTTCTTTTGTTTTTATGTTTCTATCACTTGGAACAGTGACATCGATGATTGATACTGTTCTGTTGGACTTAATGAGAACTACAATGTCTGGACTTCGTGCAGGAATCAACCGATCTCGAAGTCCCATAGTATTTTGACTTCTTCTGTTTCAGCGACTGTATCTGGTTGGTGCATCCATGCTCTTTCTGGGGGGTTTATGCCATAGTTCTCACACAGATTTATATGTATGTGTTTTGCCACTTCGTTGTGTCGTTTGGTGTATTCTGTTCCGGCCAGAACCTGACATCCAGATAGTATGTGCTCTGTCTCATCCATGGATTTGCAGAGTCTACATTTGGAATCATTTGAGATTTTCAAGATTTTCGTTTTGTGTGATTTCGTGTTGAGTGCTTGATCTTGTGAAACTGTTACGAGTGCTTCTGTTTCTGCTTTCAATCTTGCCTTTTTCAACCATTTGTACTTTGATTTTTGTTGATATTTGATTGACTTGTCGTACATACTGGCCATGAAGAGGTTTTGGGCTCCAGGTATGTGCTAGTTCTTGCTTCGTTGTTTTCTTCCATGTTTCTTTGTCTGTTTCTGGGGGTTGGAATAGTCCACTCATCTTTACTGCTTCTATCAGTGGATCATCATTGTTGTTATTCCAGATGTAGTCTACAAGACCAATAACTTCTCCTTCAATGACATGTTTGATTTTCTTGAGACCTCGGTTCCCATTTTTCGAGATACATAGAGTCTGTCTACTTTGGGGTGTAATGCTTTATGTATTGTGAGTAGTTTTCTTGTTTTTCTGTCTAGTTCATTTATTTCATTTGTTGTCCAATCTATGATATACCCAGTATAGCTGACTACAGGTATTGCGTATGCATTAAGGGCTTGTATTTTGTTTGCCCCACTTAGCTTGGACTTCAGGACTTGTCTAACCCGTTAGCGGTTAGCCCAAATAGTAGTATATTATGGTCTATATTCTATAATCTACGTTAGCCCAACACATAGTACATCACTCTCTATAATTCACGTTAGTCCAACATATAGTACATCACTGTCTATAATTCACGTTAGTCCAACATATAGTACATCACTGTCTATAATTCACGTTAGTCCAACATATACTACATCACTGTCTATAATTCACGTTAGTCCAACATATACTACATCAATGTCTATAATTCACGTTAGTCCAACATATACTACATCACTGTCTATAATTCACGTTAGTCCAACATATACTACATCACTGTCTATAATTCACGTTAGTCCAACATATACTACATCAATGTCTATAATCTAAGCTATTAAAATTTAGTAGGCTTGCATTGAAATGTATAATCTATAATAGCCCAACACACAGTACATAATTGTCTGCTATCCAAATCAGCATTCATGACAAAATATCGACAATATTACAGCACTCATAAAATAAATCTTTTCCTACAACAATCATGCAAAAGGTATAAGGATAAAACATCAAAAGAGAAAGCAACATTTAAAAACAATTTTAAAACGCTTTGCACCTTGATGGTAATTGAAACAGAGCGAAACATAAATAAAGGGAGATTATTACTGACAACAATGTGAGTTTGAGTTATCTACCTGTTTATTTATGGAAACTTTGCATTAGAAACATGCATAAAATTTTAATCCTTTCACATGTTATCTTAAGCTGCCGATGAAATTTTAATAATCTTCTGAAAGTGTTTCGTTCCTCAATAAATAGTTTTAGGTAAATATTTTATGGCTTAGAACCAGACTTTTACTAAAGAAAAATCCTCAACAACAATAATTATTAAAACCAAAATATAAATAATGCTAAATAAAGTGGATTTCAGTTTTTTCTACTTTAAAAAAAAAACAATCACAATATCTAGACTTTAAAAGTAAAAGTAGACATGAAATTACTTTTTTAGTGATCAGCTTTGAAATCTATTTTCAAGTAGCATCCTACTCTGACCTGACCTGACCTTAACACATTTTTAAAAATGTCTTTGGCGTAAAATAGTTCCAATGATGATGACAGCGACTGGTTGTTTTTTAAAATATGGCTGAACTATTACGTCACGAAGTACCCACGTGAATGTACGAAGGCGCTGTAGTCGGGACAGTGAACAACCACCACTTCCGTATCCGGCTTGTGAATACTGCTCATGTACCCTGAAATCAACATTTTATTCAGTTCAGAGGTTAATCACTACGGGCTCCTCTGTCAATCTACTTGTCTTAGATGTCTTTGTCAAATTTTTTAGCTCTGCGAAACACAGTCAACAGTAACTTTATGCTTAACGTCCGTGTGAGTGAAATTAAACAGCTCTACTGTACTAAGAGTGCAATCTAACTTTAACCTGAACGAAAGCTGTCAATAAGAAGGAAGTCATTAGTCATGAACATTGCCTAAATATTAACCTAAGAGGAAATAGCATTTACTCCCTCCAGCCACCTGGTATTATACAAAGTAGACCTATTTCTTTCAGTCCCTATTTAGCCAAAATATAAAGCCAAGTCTAGCATAGCACTTCCGGTATCGCCAAAGCGCTCAGTTGCTTCTGCTTCAAAAATATTTCGTCACTAATCTCGCTCATCCTAATAGTGCCGATGTCAGTTAATGGAGCAGATTATAGTGCGGGCGTCCTCTCTTTGTGATGAGTTGCTTTATGCCATTTATTTGTTTGTTTATTCCTGCTGTTAGAAGCAAGCTCAATATGGACTTAAGCCTAATGTCAATGACAACGAATATGTCATGAATTATACACAGTGAACACAGTTTTAGGGAGGTTATGTTAGCACTATACAAACTTAGTAAAATAAACTACGTGTAAACAAAGCGCCAAACAAACACAAAAATTACAACAGCAAAGCAGACCCAGCATAAGCCTGACAGCAACAGCAAACAATGCTTTAAAAACGTGACCAAGCGCATAACACCATTGTCTACAGTGATACGACGCCTACCACCATTACGCATGCGCACTAAAGGTGAGGACTATAATAACGTACGCAACTGGAAATGCCTGTGGCGGTTGTTCGAGCCACTGTGGGCTACTATGACTTCAACATTGCTCTTATATACATACTCCATGAACCCTGCAATAGAAGAAAAAGGTTTACAGTAGAAATTTCAGTTGTTGTGAGGTTTGACCAGTCGTTGATTTCATTAGTCATGTGACTTCACAAGTCCTTTTGACCTCATTAGTTATGTGACTTTATCAGTCGATATTTCTTTAGTCACGTGACTTCATCAGTTTTGTTTATAATCACTTAACCATCAGTTGTTGATTTAGATTAGTCACTTGACTTCATCAGTCCTGTTGATTACATTAGTCACGTGACTTTATCATGTAAATTTATCAATCTTGTTGGGTTCAATAGTCACTTGACTTCGTCAGTCATATTGGTTTCATCAGTCATGTTGATATTACAATAGTTATTTGACTTGATCAGTTGTGTTGATTTCATTAGTCACATGACTTCCTCAGTCGTGTTGCTTACATTAGTCACGTGACTTCGTCAGTCTTGTTGCTTACATTAGTCACGTGACTTATCAGTCTTGTTGGTTACATTAGTCATGTGAATTCATCAGTCTTGTTGATTTTATTAGTAAAGCGATTTCATCAAACTGTTGATTGCAACAGTTATGTGAATTCATCGATAATTTTGCTTTCATCTTTAATATTGATTTCTTCTGACTTGTTGATTTTGTCTATTGTGGTGCTTATATAATCATGCTAATTCATAAGTCATTTAGATTTCGTCGCTCATCTTTCTGTGTTCATTTTATGGTCACGCTGTTGTTATTAGACATGTTGACGTCATGAGTGAAGTCATGCCCTCAAGTATTTTGATTTTCTTTCTATATTGTTACTTTCAGTATTTATTGTATTATTTTGTGGCGGAGTAAATTTGTATATCCCGATTTCTAAACTTAATAATTATATAAATTGTTAAATTGGCAAAGTGATCCGATCTTGGGAACTACTTATGATGGTATTTTTTGCAAGTGTCAGAGTTTGAGTAAACAATTTGGGTTGAGAATATGCTACAAAATTATTGATGCAATCCAAATCAGTTTCAACTGGATGAGTGGTATTTCTGACTAATAGTCTCATACTTTTCTGACTAATAGTCTCATACTTGTTCATAACAAACTCATCCAAAGGGAGTGGACCAAAAGTTTCTTGTTGAAGAAAGTACTCTATTCTAATCAATTTAAATTTGAACATAACTCGAGCCTGGTCATAAAGGCGAGCATTAACTTATGGTAAGTTAACTGACTGACAAAAGAAAGTATGGACTTAGAATATTTCGTACATGTTTGCTATTGATCTATGATTTGAATTAGAGAATGTTTATGTAGTTGAATTATTAATTCTTTATCTATTAATTTTATTATGTTGTACATTATTCGTGTGAATATCGATTGACGCAACATTTCTTATGTTGTGTGTGTATTGGGCTAATGAAATTGTTGCAGAATTCTGTAAGTTGAGAATGTTTGTAAGAAAGGAAGGAGTTAGAGATGAAAATATTCCTTAAATTTAGTGCTGCATTAATTTGACTTTCACAGAGAAAGCATGTCATTTTTGTCCCTTTCGCTTCAAGCAGCAGTGACTACTGTATTTGCATGGTCACGTTGGTGTGTGAATCCAGCATTGTCATCAACCTATCAGAAAAACGTGTTGCTGTAAGTGATTTCTGTGAATTCCATTTGAGAGCCAATATAGCAGAAATGGTGGCTTGAGTTTGGTCTCGAGAATTCATGAAGATTATTTTGAATGTTCCTCATGTTGTCTTGACTGCTAAGCTTGAAGTTTGGAGACATTCATCCTGATGTGCTTGATAGTGCATTTGAAATTCAAGACAATTCTCTACAGTGGGCTTTGTGAGCTCATTGAAGATTCTGGAACAGTTGTGTAATGTGTCTAGAAGGGACACGTGAGGCCATCGACCGAATAAGAAAGACTGCGACTTGTTACAAAGAGTATGATTGTGAACGCATGCAAGTGACAGCTGCCATCTTTGTAAAAGGTTATGTGCATTACTTTCATTAATTCTCTGACACTTTACTCTCATTTCCGTGATGATATCGGTGAACTTGATTATATAGTTTTGTTAACTGCCTGCTAATATCTATACTAGGATAAACTGAATTATTATCCAGCATTAATCAAACATTATTGTGAAGTGACATAAATGTCAATGCTATTTGATTATATTCATATGTTGTATATTTGATTGTTTTTTTTTAATTAATTTTTTGTTAGATTTATTGACCTTCTTACACATATTGATAATCTTTTGTTAGAGAGCTTGTGGGTGGATGGGTGCTCGCTAAATATAGATTAAAAGATGGATTGTCTTCTCCTTTGGTAAGAAGTTTTCCACCTACGAAAATATTGTGTGACGGTAAATGTTTGTCTTTAATTTTGTGGAAGAGAGAACACGTTTACAGCGCCCGTACGTCCGCCAAGTGAGTGAGTCGAGTGGTGTCTTCTGGAGAATTATTAATAACATAAATTAAGATTGTCATCACTTGTAATTAGTTATGGATGATTAAATAATAATAATGGTCATAATCGATAATTAAGCTGGCGTTGGTGCCACATATTTTATTCGCTAAGCACACGATGACACTAATGTATAAACACACATGTATGGTAATCCTCTCACAAACAAATACACACGCGCGCGCGCGCACACACACACACACACACACACACGCACGCACGCACACACACATACGCGCACGCACACACACACACACACACACACACACACGCACACACACTAACAAACACATAACTACCATCACTATAACATACCACAGATCGCGCAATCTGTTCCTAGTTCATATTACTTCCACGGTAGGAAATTTGATTTTAAGGTGGTCATAACAATAAATAATTAAATATTTGTATACATGTAGCACCACTAAACGCCAAAATTGCAATTGTGTTTGTCGTATGTCTGTCTATATGTTTGGTACGAGAAACAAAAACGCGCAATGTACATAATGCTGTCTGAAATCTGATTCTTTCTTGTTTCTTAGTGTGAGTTTTCGTTTTTCGCTGAGGGTTATTCATTGTTTTCAAACATATTGTTTAAAGTAAGCTCAATTTTTGACAATTTTTATTTTTTAATAATTATGTTTGCATTTTTTATTAGAGTTTTTGGGAATGGGAAATCTAACGAGGTAAACTGGGTCAGTATATGATTGCCTGAAATTCGACGCTAAACAACCAAATCCATTTTGAAACTAATACAAACAGCCTCGACCTTTAAATAATCAGGCATCAATGATTAGTCACGAACATGTTAATACGCATAAACAGACTTTTCCAGCTACGGTGCCAGGCAGAACAAATCTCGGCGAAATTGGCAAAGAGTCTGTTGACCTGGTTAGTTGTATGCTTGAGGTAAGAGCCATATTTATTAAATGCTCTCTACACTTTACCCTAGGCCTGTGGTTCCCAAAGCGTGCGTCGCGGCGCCATGGGGAGCCGCGGATTTTTTCCAGGGGCGCCGCGAATTATTACAACTTTTTTCATAATTTTATTTCAATCCGCTGATGTCTAATAATCCATATTAAAACATTTGGGGCCCAAATGTTTATTTGTAGTGCTATATCTGTGACAGAGCTTTGCAGCACCTAGGTGGCGTTAGCTACTTCCGCCTTCTATTCCGCATTTCGAATTTTCTGATACAAGGTACATTATGTTAGTATAGAAATAAATGTTAATTTCGCACGGTTTTAAAGTCGAATGTGGTGATAAATCTAGTAAGTCCCGCGTGCTACAAGCCACGCATGCTAAAACACCCTTAGCAGTTAAAAGTCGAAAAGTGTTGGCAGTCGCCAAGGAAAATTAGCTGTTAGTAAATCCACCTTGCATCCACTCAAGCTTTCGGGGTGGGGGTGAGGTCTTTAGTTCACCTAACGCTTCTTTTCTTCAGCGTAGAAATTATGGTTTCAGCATTTAATTCTTTGCAGGCGGTAAGTTGAAACTTTAATTAAAAAAATAAAGCGTCGGAACATATGACTTTTTCGTACTTGCATGTTAAAAATAAAGTTATAAAAGATATTTTCATCAAGAACCAGAGAATGCGCACCTAGAGAGTCATTTTCGTCACATTGGTTTATTTAAAAATAAATTTCCCAATGAAATATAAATCTAAATCTAAATCTATACTAGCCTATTTACTACAGTCGACTTAAAAATACATTAACTATCACTGAAACAAGCAGGCGGATGGGGGACCAACAAAAATCTCACCTTACTTAATGTTGTTTTAGTTATTTCATTTAGCAAGCAAATGCTTGGGGGGACCAACAAAAATATCGTCTTACTTAATGTTGTTTTAGTTATTTCATTTAGCAAGCAAATGGTTGGGGGAGGTGACCAACAAAATCTCATCTTAAATGCTGTTTTGGATATTTCACTAAACAGGCAGATGGTTGAAAGACCAACAAAACTCTACTTGATAATGTTCCTAATACTGTTTCTGCTAACAAGCAGGTGGATGGGAAGCCAACAAACACACTTGATAATATTCCTAGGACTATTTCTACTAACAGGCAGGTCCTTGAGTAATCTCTTTCAATCTGCATACAAATTTTGACTTAAAACTAAAGCAACAGACCACATTAATGCCGATCTCAGACTCGATATGATATCATTAACAATAAGCAATACCTCTGAAAACTTAATCACCTCGATTTATTATTGTTTACTTTTATATTAGTTTTCTTCTTTAAAAATAAAAATGAAATCCCCGCCATCTGCTGCACCACAACAAAATGGGTTTACTTCCCTTGCTAAAAAGGAAATAAATCCGATGAGTTTCTCAGTAATCGATGGGCACCCTATTTGTGAAGAATAGAGTAAGGTAATATTTTTCCTCTAACTGATGCTCATAGCTAGAGGCTACTTCAGCCGGTCGCCGAAATAAGTTTCGACCTTTCAGTAGTCAGGCTTACACTTTGCTAATAACCACTTCAGTCAGGTGTTATAACCACTTACTGTCAGCCAGCCAGCCATTCAAGTACCTAGCCACCACCTCAAAAACAAAAATAATAAATAAATAATTTTCAAACTATTCTCCATCATGTGAGATGATTTTTAAATGCCGAATCGGTGTGCAGAATCCAAGTCACAAACTGTTACGAGCTGTTAGTCTCTTTAGCAATCGTTAACTGAATCAACAGTAAAACCTTCGCCCTCAAGTGCTCATATGTTTAAATTGGTGGCCATGTTTGATTTCACTGATGGTATGCACTTACTTGCTTTCTCAGTGAAAACAGAAAATTCTCCGATGCATTATCCATTGTTCATTTTTCTCAGTTCGGTTTTCTCATTCGCTCTTTTCGTTCGCTCTCCTCTCTCACTCTCAGTGACGTAAGCACCCGTGGGAGCTTCAGACAACCGGATAAACGTATCAATCAGATCGATAAACGTAATACATGACATTAAATTGGAAAGGAAATTATATAAGTTAACACACACATCAATCTCTACTAAATCGTTAGCCGATAATCAATGAAACTTGATTAAACCTCAGAAATTAAGTGCGCTGTCGGGAGGGGGAAGGAGTGGGTGGAGGGACATCGAGTGGATTTCACTGAGCTCGCTGCAGTTGAACGGGTAGATTATATTATTGTTGTTCAGTGAGTCACTGAGGCCAAAGCCACGGCTAAATTAACGCCCCTTGATCAAAGATGAGGAAGGGGGTGGAAATCTAACAAGGAGACCTCCCTCCAGCAGATAATCAACGATGGAACTAACGTCAATAAATCTATCAATTTTCCCACCGTTGGTCTAGCCGCTCGATTGTGTACTTCTAATTCCTTGCCTTCTCGAGTTTCAGTTAAGACTGAGAGTTCACTCCCTTTCAGCTGCGCAGCTACAAGTTTCAATGTACCTTGTCGGAGTTACATGAATCGAGTTTGTGTACCCATTCAATGCGCCTCCACAAAAAAAAAAAAAATAAATAAAAATAAAATATGGATTATGTTCTTATAACGCAGACAACAGAACAGCAAATGGGATTTTAATACAGAAGATTTGCCAGATGTGATTCACTTCGCTTCATTTCAAAACAGACGCACGAAATTAATTCTTAATTAATTATTAAAAATGGTTCAGATAGGGTTGCTTTATTTGTCATTCTTTTTGTGAGTCAGAACATATAAACCTGCGATTCTCGGGGTTGTATGTCACTAAAATAACAAATGATAATTAAAATCATAAACTGAACACAGGCATTGCTTTGCAGTGGATTTTTATTTGCACAATTCCTTTCTGCTTTCTTATAGGAAGATGGAGATGAAGAAGAAAATATATTTTACATTTAATTCTTCCTGAGGAAAACATACCGAATAATTCAGATATACCTGAATACTTGCAGCCCCAAAACGTATCTTTGGGACCAAGATCGTTGTAGTTACGTTTTAACGTATCGATGACGCAAAGTTTGAGTGATCTGCAATTTGAAATGAACGCATGGGAAGCAACTCGTATTTGTCAAAAGCTAACCTCTGACCCTCAGTTCCGTATTGTGTAATATTTACAGGTGCTGAAGTAGCATGTGAGACTAGCTTGAGCTGTACTGCTTTATGAATAAATTTGATTGGTAAGAAAGTTTTTATTTGTCTTTGATAAAATGTTTGAGATATCCCTCCCCCCCCACCCCCCGAAAGACGCAAAATAAAACTACTCGTGAACAGGAACTTGACACCAATATGATCACGCGTGTCAACTATGTGTTTTACAACCTTTGTCCAGAATTAACTGCACAAGAGGAACTGGGAAAAGGGGTTCAGTGGTACGTGTTCAGAAATCCCAAGCTGCCGCGAACTTTTGATAATTGATTTCAAACCATTACTCTCGTCCCTCTAATCGAAATCCATGATGTCTGTGACTAGCGTCCAACATACACACACACACATGTGCTCAGTTATATACACGCACATAATACATGTACACTTGAAAATGACACCAGCCGCATCTTCCGACTTTCGTGACTCAATGCGACTACTCATTAACACGATTTCTTTCACTTTAATAGGCGAGCCATAGCTTTCGCCCGAATTGTCAGTCAATAACACTCCGAGGTAGGGCTCGCCCATTAAAGTGAAAGAAATCGTTAGGCATCTGTCTTTCTGAGAAAGAGCAACCGTTAAATACTATTCAGTGTATGCTTATGCAGGATATGTCTGAAAAGTCTGGAAATATGCGAAATTGGTTCAAATTGCTTCTCCATTGTTCCTATGACGATAGATTGGTAAGAGGGGACCAAGATAACTAAATTTAAATGTGCTAGACTATGTTTTTCTTCTCTTGTTGTTTCGCTTTGATTAATTATCTTGGAGGGGTGGTGAGTGTGTATGTGTGTGTGTGTGTGTGTGTGTGTGTGTGTGTGTGTGTGTGTGTGTGTTTGGGGGGGGGGAGCAGTGGCTTTGAAACCAAGACACAACTGCTTACTTGTCCGAATAGCTTTCCAAGAGATTAAGGATGAAGACTTCCGCATTGCAGGGAAGAAATAGAAGTAAGCAATTGTTTAAAAGGTATCTTTTTTGTTTGCATTACTTACACCGCAAAATTATGAAATCAAGCAAAAAATGAATTCATTCAAACACACACACACAGACACACACAAACACGCCATCGCACACGCGCGCACACACACATACACACACACACACACAAACACGCCATCACACACGCACACGCGCAGTTACAAAATTAAAACAACCATCACGCATATTGAGCGTCCGGAATTTCTGGAACCAAAGAAGAAGTATAAAATGTGTTAAGAATGTTCCACAGTGTCTCAAAACACATTCACTTGAAGAAAGTTCTCTTGCATTTTATTTAGCATTTTGCATCATGTGTACTGCAACACTTTAGAAGATTTATTCACTTTCTTGTTAGAGACAAATGCTTCATCAACAATTTTGACATTGTAATGTAAACTTACTACTTCGCCTAGCCCCCTTCCATGCACACACACACATACACACACAAACACACACACACACAAACACACACACACAAACACACACACATACACACACAAACACACACACACATACACACACACACACACACATACACATTCAAACAAACTAAACGGATCGTTCTAATCTAATCAATCTCAATCTTTTTCCTGACTTTCGGTTTAGTCTAACCACCCCTTTATATCCCTTAATTGTGATTACGTACAGGGGACAGCTTTTGATCGGGTACAGGCCCCAGACTTCTTTACAATGTCTGGATTCCTTTTTCCTATGACGATCGTTCTTGTCATTAGAAGAGATTTGTACCACCTCCACCTCCTTCCCCACCCTCCACCCCCACTCGTGAGAGAAATGCGGCTTTTTACGATTTAGGAGGAAAATGCACCTGAAGGAATGCAAGCCGACCAAGACGGATTCTATACGAAATTAAAACGAGGCCATTTCGTTAGGAACCATTTGTCATAAGGTGCACCACCAGACCGAGTACCTGTGACACATTCGGTCCATTCATATATCCGTCAATGAACATTTGTATTTATTTATTTATTGTTTATTTTTCATGCGTGTGTGTGTGCTTGTGTGTGGACGT
This sequence comes from Sinotaia quadrata, assembly GCA_028829895.1. Classification (NCBI taxonomy): domain Eukaryota; kingdom Metazoa; phylum Mollusca; class Gastropoda; order Architaenioglossa; family Viviparidae; genus Sinotaia; species Sinotaia quadrata. Next base: position 21,762,055 of record CM054178.1, read on the forward strand.
GAGAGATAAAGTGTGCGATGCGTGCGCGCATGTGTGCAAACAAGTGACAGTATGAGTGATTGAAGTGTATACAGTATGACAGTATGAGTGATTGAAGTGTATACAGTATGACAGTATGAGTGATTGAAGTGTATACAGTATGACAGTATGAGTGATTGAAGTGTATACAGTATGACAGTATGAGTGATTGAAGTGTATACTGTATGACAGTATGAGTGATTGAAGTGTATACAGTATGACAGTATGAGTGATTGAAGTGTATACTGTATGACAGTATGAGTGATTGAAGTGTATACAGTATGACAGTATGAGTGATTGAAGTGTATACAAGCAATATTGTTAATGCAGTTACTTCAGTGTTATGTTCAGGAAAAATAAGCCCTGCTGCTGTTAATCTTTGCTTGTTACAGCACTCGAATAAACATTTTACCGGACTGACTGCAGATAACTCTTTTACAGGATGCTGCCTGCAGATAACTATTTCTAATTAAAATGCATCTGCAGTTAAAATGATGATTATTTCATTTGGAGATTTTTTTTAATTAGTTTTATTTTTTATTCCGGTAGAAAGAGAGATTTTTGTTTGGGTCATGAAAGAAGTTGCTCTTCGCTATACTGATTTTAAGGTTGTATCCGAAATCAATGGAGACGACCGGGTATGATAGCAAACAATAATACTAATTTCAAGGTTGTATCCGAAATCAATGGAGACGACCGGGTATGATAGCAAACAATAATACTAATTTCAAGGTTGTATCCGAAATCAATGGAGACGACCGGGTATGATAGCAAACAATAATACTAATTTTAAGGTTGTATCCGAAATCAATGGAGACGACCGGGTATGATAGCAAACAATAATACTAATTTCAAGGGTGTGTATCCGAAAAGAAAGGAGACGACAAAATATGAAGCAAAGAACAAGTTCCAATGAGGAAAAGGTCTCGGTAAATAATTTTATTATGAGGAGATTAAAGTATGTTGGGGTTTGTTTGTTTGTATGTTTTGTTTATTTGATTTCTGAGTGTTGACTAGTTTTTACGAGCTTGTTTTCCCTGTAATAAAGGAATGTTTTCCTAACAAAATTCTTTACCCGTGATGGTGTTTGTCTTATCAAAATGCTCAAGAATGTAATAGCCATCGGAGCCGTTCGTCTTCTCATCTTGCGAAAGGCATTGAGGGTACGTGAATATTTCTACGGGGATTCGAACCCGATATCGTCAAGATTGAGAGAGAGAGAAGGCAGAGACAGACATAAAGACAGGAATAATTAGACAGACATAAAGACAAGGATAATTAGAGACAGACATAAAAACAGGGATAAGTAGAGACAGACATAAAGACATGGAGAATTAGAGACAGACATAAAGACATGGAGAATTAGAGACAGACATAAAGACAGGGAGAATTAGAGAGACATAAAGACAGGGAGAATTAGAGACGGACATACAGGAAGAATCAGAGAGAGGAACAAGACGGGAGACTCACAAAGGAAGAGCCAGCAGAGAGAGAATGGTCTCATAATGTATACATGTCACGTCTCAGACTACGTCATCAGTGGCAGTGTGTCCTTGTTACATAGAGAGAATGGTCTCATCATTTATACATGTCACGTCTCAGACTACGTCATCAGTGGCAGTGTGTCTTTGTTACGTAGAGAGAATGGTCTCATAATTTATACATGTCACGTCTCAAACTACGTCATCAGTGGCAATGTTCCCTAACAACACTAATCATTTTTTTAAAAAGAAATATCAGTTATTAAAGAAATTCACTCTATAAAATGTGTAGGTGGAGTGGGTGGAAGGCAAACAAATTTTAAAAGTGAAAGTGAATAAAATTAAATAAGCAATTCGACAGAAAATATTTCGGTAGGCAAGAAAGGTTATCACATTGTTTTTAAGCTCCTCTCTTGAAGGGTAAATTGGAAAATATATGTGTATAATTTCAAGGATAACAAACGCTGATTTACTGAAACATTTCACAGACAATCGCAACCGATCCACTGCCAACACGATTTCAATAAATATGTATGTATGTATGTATGTATGTGTATGTATGTATGTATGTATGCGCTTAAGCATGTTTTGTAGATAACATTGCGTGCGTGTTGTGTGTTCTTACATTGGACATGATGTTTGTAGAGAGCATGACAGACAAAACTAATGGGAGATCATCTGACAGCAACAACAACAAAAAAAAAAAAATTATGAGAGCAAGGGAGAGAAATGAGGGAAATTAGAAAGACATTAAGAGGGGAAAGTGGGATAGAGTAGGGTTAGTGCATTAAAATGACGTTAATTTCAGCTGATGGTGTAGTTTTGTTAGAATGGAAAAGTACGTTTCTTATATCTGGAAGACATGAGATTATTGGCTTTCTTTGGCACTCCTAACCAGAGGCACCCAAGGGGAATTTGACTAGAGTGTCGGTTCCTGTTTCGCTGAATCACAGAGGACTTTACAGACCAGTGACGTCACAAAAAGCTTTGTCTTGTTTTGACGATCCTCAGGCGCCAGTATTGTTTTTCTCATTTCTTCGAGAGAAAAAATAACGATGTTTCTATAAATAGTAGGACCAATTTGAGATGTAATCTGTAACTGTGTATAATATTATTCTTTTTTGAAAAAGATGTTTTCGAAAAGCTTCTTTCTTTCTGGCTTAAATTCTTTCTTTCTTAATACTTTCCGTTCTGTTTCTCTAATTTAACTCCTTTATTTGGTTTCCTCTTTTATTTGTGGTCAGTTGATATTTCTGCAATTCTTTTTGTGTTTCCTAATTCTTTCTTTCTTTCTTTCTTTTAATAGTTTGTATCTTTATTTTTTCTTCTTTCTTTCTTTCTTTCTTTCAATATTTTGTATCTTTATTTTTTCTTCTTTCCTTTCTTTCTTATTCGTAGGTTTGTTCCTTTATTTTATATTTATTTAATAGACTTGTTTCCTTCCTTCTTTCTTTCTCTCCTGGAATATTTGTTTCATTTTTTCAATCTTCTTTTTTCATTCTTTCCCTCCTTCCATCCTTCATATTTCCTTACATCCTTCCGTTACTTCGTTGTACTTACTTTTCTTCTTAGATAGATCGATAGATGGATGGGTGGATGGATGGATGGGTGGGTGGGTGGGTAGGTGGGTGGAGAGAGGGATGGATGGTAAATAATAGGTACAACATTTGCAAAATAGACTGCTCAATAAGTTTTCACTGCTTTTACAATTTCCTCATTAAATATTATGTATATTGTTTTCAAAGTGTTTCATTTTGTACAACCTAAAGTACGTCACTCATTGTATTTCAATGATGAACATCTGTAATTTATTTATTTTACCCATTTATGTTACTATTACTTTATTAAAAACAAAAATACACGGCTCTTACAGTTTAACGATGTAATGCAAGTGCCTCGTTAAATGGAAAACACGACCCACACATTTACCAGTTAGGCGATTTCACTTGGCGTTGTCTACATTCATTGTCTACAATCTCTTTCACATCTCGTTCACAAATTAATATGGCTCCTGCCGAGCGTTTATCTGCCGAATTGCACAAAGAAACCTCAATCTAGTAAACATCTGGCACATCGCTTCACACCTGTCTGTATACCTCGCATCACGTTAAGCCTAAGGCTGGTTTGGGGGTGGGGATGGGGGTTGGGAACGATATTACGTATTCGATTCAAATCTATAAGGAGCATCCGAACGTGCACAAATAAAGGCAGGTGGACTTTCATGGCTTTCTTACAATATGGCGATCGATTTAGAATAAATTAGTTAATTGTAAGAAAGCATATAAGTTATTTTTAAGTAAAAAATTCTTGCATTATCCCTACCCACACCCACCCTGTGACCCTTTTCCTTCCTTATGTCAGTGAAAATACATGGGTAAAGCGTTACTTATGTCAGTGAAAATCTTGGGTAAAGCGTTACTGTTGTCAGTATATTTAGCGATTTCGTGATGTTTTATAATTTTACGATTTAAGGAGAAATAGAAAGTGGGACGGCAAGGGGAAGGGGGAGGGATGAGCCTAATGCAATCTAATGCATTCCTAACATTCTTCTGATAACAGGCATTGAATGCTGCAGCCTGAACATAAGCGATCGATTTATTTCCCTTGTTTGTCTGGAGAAATTACTGGGGGAGTTTAATCTTATGAATGCTATTTTCTCGTCATTTACAAGTCACGTTCAGGACGCTATAATGCATGATTGGAAAACAGAAAATATTCTTGCACAAAAAGAGAGAAAGCCATAAACACAGGACTGCGTCAGTGACAGTCGTAATTTGAATAACCCACAACTAAGTAAGACATTATTTCCTCTATAAGTACACCTTAATAATAATGCATCAATGTTAGGGGTGAAAAAAAAACAAATATTCGGATATTATAAAGCCTCTTTGTTGGTATGTTTGAATTATAACACTGAAACATTATGACCCAATCGAAACGCTGCACGTATGGAACTCATAAGAAACGCTAAGATAAATGTGAAACACTGCCCAACCTGGAATTATGAGGAATCAACACTTATTACACTGTGTTCACACTCGATCTTTGTGCTCTATGAACTCAGGGAGTTTATCCCTCGTGCTGGTGGTCTTCCATTTCATATTCTGAAGAAAACTTTAAACGGACCAAATACTGCATCCATGATAATTTTCAGAGCATCAAACTGTACTCCAGTAACTCCACTTCACTCATCACATGTTCACAACCGTACACACACACACACACACACACACACACACACACACACACACACACACACACACACACACACACACACACACACACACACACACACACACACATCAGCACAGAGATATATACACAATCAGGGACACATATAGACACACAAACATATACATACACTGACACGCACAAAGACACATACAGATACCCACAGATACACAGACACATACAAGCACGCACGGATCCATACAGACACACATGGACACACTCAAATACACCACACAGATAATCAGAGATACCCACAGACACACAGACTCAGCACGAGCACACCCATAGACAAGCACACGTGTACACACACACACACACACACACACACACACACACACAAACTTAGCATTACTCTCTTTATTGTATTTCGCTGTCTGGTTCCGTTCCGAAATACGTCTAAACACATTCGCGTTAACCCTGCTGCTAGAAGCTTGCGTTTACAACCTGACACGTCAAACTCTAAATGTCACGTTCAGCTTTGTATAGTTAAGATACTACTGCCTGGAAAGAAATGTCTCTGGAGATGAGGCACAGAGACCACGATCCCAGCCAAGAGGATTCTCGTGGCATCTTTTATTTTCAATAGTCAAGAATAGCAATGCCCCTTTTGGGGCATTATTTTCACTTTGAAACTGCTACGTTTGTGATCTTATTCTTCGAGTGTAGCTGTGATCTGTCACTTTTGCCAACTCGCTTATTTGCGCCTTGTGTTTACATTTTGCGTGTAATTAAATTTTGTTTTATTTTCTGTAAACCATTCTCTTTTGTCTTAAGAAGCTCCTTGTCTGTATGGACTCTGTTTACAAAGTCAATTTGAATTGATGTTATAAAGTATCAAGTCCTTATGAGTTGATGTTATAAACTATCAAGTCCCTATAAGCCGATGTTATAAAATATCAAGTCCTTATGAGTCGATGTTAAAGCTTTAACAAGAATAAAAATAACTATTAAGTTATAGCACATGCATCATAAGTAAAGTAGAAAAGTAGAGTAGTCGGAGTAGTTACAGAGGTAGTAGGAATAGTAGTAGTAATGGTAGTAGCAAGAACATAATAGTAGTAATAGTAGCGTAGTGGTAAAAGCATTAGGAGCATTCGTAGTAGCAGATAACAGTAGTAGTAGTATAGTAATAGTAGAAGTAGTACAGTAGTAGTAGCAGCAATAGTAGAAGTAGTAGTAATAGTAGTAGTAGTAGAGTATTATGGCCTAGGCCAAAAGCGCTCCCACCTAAATTAAGTAAAATAGTAGCAGTAGTAAAATAAAAGTAGTAGTACCAATAGCAGTAGTAGAATAATATTGGTAACGTGTTACCAATAACATCAAAATATTAGAATTAGTACATTTCCAATCCAAGAACCGTCAAATACTCAAATGGCAGGCATGTAACGGGTACTTTTGTATTTCTCTAATCTCAAACAAAATGTACAACAGCATTTCTGGGTACTGAGTATTGAATGCATTTATTTTTTTGTCAAAGACGAACTAGACAGGCGTACGTACAAGTGTGAACATACGAACTAGACAGGCATACATACAGGTGTGAACACACGAACTAGACAGGCCTACTTACGGGTGTGAATACACGAACTAGACAAGTGTAAATACGGGTGCAAGAACACGAGATAGCCCAGACATATAGGTAAGGGCACAAGAACTAGACAGTTCATACCTGCACATACAGGTACAGGCACACGCACTAGGCAATGACAAGTCAAAGTTAATCAGTGATGTTAACGTCTCCATGTATTCGTGACTACATGCTTTTTCTTGTGTCATTTTCCCGTCAAGTAGTTTACACGGTGGTGTATCAAGTCGTGTGTGTGTGACTCTGCACGTATCTTAAGTATTAACATTATTGATTTGAATTATTATCATTTTACGTACAAAAGTGTCCTTGCTAATTTCTATTCAGCATTCCCACCTTTGTCATCTCAGGCTTAGAGCTAATGGAGGTCATTCTCTGGTCAGGATTCAGGGGTTGAATAAACTGGATATTTTTTGTCTTAGATATTGTTGGAAAGTAGGGTCAGGGTTGAGGGGATGAATGAACTGGATATTTTGTCATAGATGTTTTTGGAAATTAGGGAGCACTTTTAACATTCTTTATCGAGCTAATCGTAGATAAGTTTGGTGAACTTTCCCACCAGCACCACCACCCCAGCCACCACCAGCCCCACCTCCTAGTTTATTCTGGACCTTGTGTCAAATGTGATAGATGATTAACAAGCAAACTGCTGTCTCGTGTGCTGCAATTTAGTATACGCTAAAGATATGACTCCTGTGTGACAGCTCTGGCATTTAGTTAATCGGCGATAATAATCGTTTACAGAAATGTATGCCCTTTGCGTTTTTTAGATTTGAGAAAACAATATGTGAACAAATCAACCTTGTCTTTATTAAGGGCAGAAAATATTTTTCTTGAAGCAATTTTCAAAGAAAGTAAGGAAAATGTCTTTTCTGGAATGTGAATCTTTCTCTAGCAAACTGATTTAAACAATATGCTCTTATCAACTCGATTCAAACAAAAATAAAAGTTGTTTCCCTTTTGCTAAGGTTTTAAGCCGCCTAAAATAATCGGTTTAGAAATAAAAAGTTCATCTTTTTCCCCATGTCATTTAATAAAGAGTTTATCTACTTCTCTATATCATTTAATAAACAGTTTATCTCCTTCCCCATGCCACTTAATAAACAATGTGTGTGTTCCCCCTTATGTCATTAAATAAACAGTCTATCTGTTTCCCTAAATCAGTTTATCTGCTTCCTTATGTTATTTAATAAACAGTTTATCTGCCTCCTTATGATTTTCCCCATGTCATTTAATAAACAGTTTATCTGTTTCCCCACGTCATTTAATAAACAGTTTATCTTGTCCACCATGTCATTTAATAAACCGTTATCTTGTCCACCATGTCATCTAATAAACAGTTTATCAGCCTCCATATGTCTTTCTCTATGTTATATATACACCAACGATTTAATCCCTATCAATTTTTTCTCCCTACTCTCAGCCACACTTCTACCACCTTTCACCCACACCCTACATCTAGCAGCAGTCGGGTGGCAGTGAACGAGCCATATAAACTGAATTAATGTCGATTACGACTAACCCGATGCGGTTCCAAGCGCTCCGAGGCGCAGTGGATGGCTCCCATTTACTGTTGCGATCTGGAGATTAACAAACGCTCAGTGTGCAGGTTCACAAGTCGTTCAGAACGAACTTTGGTCTGGCTGGGAAAGTAATCGCGTGATGGACTTTCATCACGAACTGATACTGCCGAGTCCCAATTCTCTGCCACCTTAGCGTGACCAAAGTGCAATCATGTGAAACCTGGTCAAACGCAATGAGGAAAACAACAACATGTGCAGTTCGATCATTGCACGAGTGTACAACGCACACAAAACTATTTTTCTTTTTCCCTTTTTTTTTTCCCAATTTTGAATGACTTAAACAGATGAATTTTTATTTAAATGTCAAAAGTGATTGACAGCCGAGTATAATTCATAATAATTATATATTTTCATTAAATATAAATATATTGCCATAGAATGTCGCAATAGAAATACTATTAACTTGCAGCATAATAGTACATTTCATATCTATAACAAATGAAATTAAAATATATATTTGTTCTTTACTTTACAAATAGTCATTCAGCCACAAGAAAATGTCGCGGAGTTCCTATCAGTACGATTATGCACACACACACACACATACACACACACACACACACACACACACACACGCGCGCGCGCGCGCGCGCGCACGCACAAGAAATCAGTTTGTTTTTGTTTTCAGAGTGAAGAAAGAAAATAAATCTGCCCAAATGATCTCAACAGTATATCAGGTATATAGATACAAATATAATGAATAATACAATGACGTGAGACAAAATGTAGCATGACAAAGTTTAATTTCGTACCCTTAACGGACTGTCGTCTACTATAACGCTGTGTTGACTTCTAATATTTGATTACAGTCTACTGCAGCAATGCTGTACAGACGTCAACTATTTGTTTATAGTCTACTGCAGCAGTGATGTACTGACGTCAACTATTTGTTTATAGTCTACTGCAGCAGTGATGTACTGACGTCAAATATTTGTTTATATTCTACTGCAGCAATGCTATACTGACGTCAAATATTTGTTTATATTCTACTGCAGCAGTGCTGTACTGACGACAAATTTTTGTTTATAGTCTAATAAGTCACTTCTGTAGATCAAAAGCAAACACGTATGAAATATTCTAAGTCCATTTTTTTCTTTATCCGTCAGTTAACTTATATAAGATCGCCTTTATGACCGGATTGGGGTTACGTTCAAATTCAAACTGATTAGAATAGATTACTTCTTCAACAAAGAAACTTCTCGTCCATGAATTTGATATTAACAAGTGTGAAACTATTAGTCAGAAAAACTACTCATCCATTTGGAATTGGTTTGGATTGCATCAGCAATTTTCTAGCATATTCTCAACTCGAGTTGTTTACTCCAACTCTGACACTTACAAAAATACCATCATAAAGAGTTCCCAAGATCGGGTCTCTTTGCCAATTTAATAATTTATATAATAATTATGTCTAGAAATAGGGATAGGTCAATTTACTCTGCCATACTAATGTACGATTTGTTGCAAGAAAATGTAAATTAATTGTACACTATTAAGTAAGAGATTGTAAGCTAACTGTACGATATGTTGCAAGAGAAAGTAAACTAATTGTACCATATGTAGCAAAAGAAAGTAAATTAACTGTAGGATATGTAGCAAGAAAATGAAAACTGACTGTAGGATATGTAGGAAGAGAATGTAAAATAATTTAGGATATGTAGCAAGAAAATGAAAACTGACTGTAGGATATGTAGGAAGAGAATGTAAAATAATTTAGGATATGTAGCAAGAAAATGAAAACTGACTGTAGGATATGTAGGAAGAGAATGTAAAATAATTTAGGATATGTAGCAAGAAAATGAAAACTGACTGTAGGATATGTAGGAAGAGAATGTAAAATAATGTAACGATATGTAGAAAGAGAATGTAAACTATAAGCGTTGTAGAAAGAGAATGTAACTATATTTTTTTCATTAGGAAAGGATGAAACGCTGTCTGTGCCAGATCTTACCACTTCACTGCTTAACATTTCTTCCCCTTCCTCCTTTCTGGGCCACCTGACTACTAAATTGAAGTGAAGGTATAGATACATCACCCCAATTATGCAAGTGCGAAAACCTGTATAATCACGCACTGGCAAATTAAGTTGTCTCTTTCAATAAGAATTGCATCTTCCTAGAACCTCGTTACAGTGACTACAGAGAAAACCGCTATAAATAACTCGCAATTAAAGAATAAAATTTCACACAGATACTTTTAATTAGGGGAGGGGAGGAGTCACAGTTGCTTAAATTTACTATACTGTAACCGTTGGAAGAATGTGTGAATTCTCATCGAAAATGTACAATGCAAAGTTGCATCGTAACAACCTTATCATCCTTCAAATAGTTACATGACTTTACGATGTCAAAACCATTAGACGACTTTACGAGGTCAAAATATTTAAACAACTTTACGAGGTCAAAATAATTATACGCCGAATTCACCAGGTACATTTTAAAAGGTCAAATATTTAACTTTTATAAGGTCAAATATTTTTATACAAATTTACTAGGTCAAAATATTTACATAATTTCCCTAGGTCAAAATAATTACACAACTTTACGAGGTCATATATTTACACGACTTTGCTACACCGATATATAAATAGGACTTTACCATGTCAAAAAATTTAAAGGATTTCATGGTATCATAATATTTGCAGAACTTTACGAGGTCATAATTACACGACTTTATGAGATCAAAATAATTACACAACTTTAATTATCAAAATAATTCTACAACTTTATACGAGGTCAATATATTTACACAACTTTCCAATGTCAAAATAATTACTTGAAAAGTTGAACTGGCTGAAGCCCTTTAAAGTAGAACTAATGGGTGTAAATTTAATTGCTTGAAAAGTTGAACTGACAAATGTCCTGTAATGAAATTAAAGTAGCACTAATAGATGCCAAATTAAGAATGTGTCTTTAAAAAGTTAAGCTGACATTTGTCCCTTCAAGTGGCACTTGTGGAGGTCAAATTAATTATTTGACAAGTTGAACTGACAGGTGCCCTGAAATTAAAGTGGCACTTAGAGGTCAAATTAATTACGTGTACGTGAAAAGTTGAACTAACATATGCCCTTTAAAGTTATATCAAATGGAGGTAAAAAAAATAATCACTCGAAAAGCTGGATATGAACAAAAGGTTAAAGGGCATCAAGAACTGATATGCTCCCTTTAAAGTTCAATAACTGACCTGAATATGAAGCATTCGCCGACAGGCACGCTTTAAAGCGACATTCAGAAAACTGAAAATATCTGTATAAACTGACACGCACATTTTCAAGTGACATTACGATAGCTGAAAATATTTATATACACTGGACCACACGCTTTCAGGTGGCATTTAGCACTGCTGGAGGTAAATGTAGAAAATAATAATAATATGCGCTTTGAAGTTCTCCAGCAAAAATGCAGCAACTAGTTGAAATCCAAGACTCATCCTCTTAACTGAGGTGAAACTGTGTGAACTGTAATGCGCTTCTTAAAGGAACACTTATAGAATTATAAAAGAAAGCAATATAAGATCAACTACATACATAGAATGAACTGATTAAAGTTCCCAAAGTCAATGTTAACAAAGCTTTTACCAAGTTAAATCTAAACCATACTGATACGTGACTTTTCAAAGGGCACGATAAGAGTTCAAAATAATTCGAACAATCGACAGAAACCTTTGAAAGAAACACAGAACAACTAAATGATTTGAAATGCACTGACTTAAGCCCTTTCAAAGTGACATTGTTAGAGCTCAACAGAGCTAAATGAAGTGATATTTTAACCCTTTCAGTCGACATTATTAAGGCTCGAAACAGCTGAATTAACTAATTCGAACGTTATGTAGCGACATTAAAAGAGAACACAACTAAATGATGTGGCATTAAGGCCTTTAAAGCGACATTATTAGAGATACTAGAAGTAGAAAATGAATTAACTGAATCAATCCTATTAAAGCAACAATAACCGAGTTAACAGAACTATAAAAGCGACATTATTAGAGCTCAGTGGAACTATATGGAATGATATTTTAGCCATTCATATTAACATCAGTAGACTCCAAAGAGCTGAATGAGCTGAGTCAAGTCCCCTTTAAACGACAGCAGTGAAACCCAGAACAGTCGGTACTGAAAACTGTTGTTTGAAAAGGATGCCCGTCCTCTGCCATTCTACTCTGGCAAACCTGTTCCCGTGTACATAAGATCGATCCACAAATATATTAGTCATCCAACCGAAAGTTTAACGGCCACTGTAACGTTGATAAAGATGAGTAAGTTATATATGCCTGCGCGTTAATTGATGGTAAATACGGATTCTCGTACAGTATTGATTAGCTTAGCTATTAAGCGTTGGCTTCCAGGTGACAGACAGTAAGCTTATCACGGCACTTTTATTGCTATGCCAATCAGTGCAAGAAGCAGGCGCTGATTGAGATAATGTTGTTACGTCATCACACGCCATATTGATGTGTGTACTACAAACACAATATCTTGTTACGTCATCACACGCCATATTGATGTGTGTACTACAAACACAATATCTTGTTACGTCATCACACGCCATATTGATGTGTATACTACAAACAATATCTTGTTACGTCATCACGCGCTATATTTATGTTTGTACTACAAACACAATATATTGTTACGTCATCACACGCTATATTTATGTTTGTACTACAAACACAATATCTTGTTACGTCATCACACGTCATATTGATGTGTGTACTACAAAAACAAAGCATCCCACCCCCATTTGATTGGTATCGTTTTGTTTGTTTGTTTTTTTATGTCAGCATAGCAGCTATGAAAATGCCGAACCTCAAAAACATCAAATTTGCAGTTAAGTCCATTATTAATCGAAACTTTCGAAATAACTGTATGCACGTCCTGGTGAAATAGCCACAATATGGATTCATTAATTCGTCACGAAATGTCCCAGTAGCCCTTGTGAGCTTTGTGTGAGCACAGAAGTCAGATCTATTGGAAAGACCCCCGTTTTTACTTATTACGTGTTTAAATAAAATAAAACATATCTATTAATATTAGTGGAGTCATCCTAGCATAATAGAACTGATCGTTCAATCTTAATACAAAAATATTTCCTTAAAAATTGCTGTTTTAAATTCAGATCCTAATACATAATTATTGAAGAAATAAATTATGTAAAGTACTACTTTAAAAGAACTCTGAAATAATTATTATTTATATATTTCTGAAATTACGCATTTAAAATATTTCACGTGAGGTGTGCATGGTTATGAATACTTGTGTGAATGATAAAATGTATGCATGCTTCTAGACTTAGGATTTAAATATTCAAAATTCACTCTAAGGACAGCTTGTACGAATGTGTGTATACAATAACGAAATGTATATTCTACGTCTGCACTCTATGTTCAGATGGTATGAATACGTATACTGAAGGGATAATTAAATAATGTTTAAGTAAATTTCACATCACTGTATGGACAGCTTGTATGAATGTGTGTACCGTACGACACATAAATATTTTCTAAGTAATTTTTTTTCATTAATATTGGTGAGAGTTTATTTAATGATAAAGAGCAGCTCCATTTAATTTCAATTATTCACAGTCCACCCACCCACCACCACCACCAGCGCACGCATACGTCACCTTTCTCCCTACCTTGGGATTTTGAAATAAAAAAATAATAAATTTTAATCTGATTTCGAGCGCAAAATGTACACCTCTAAACTGCAAAATTTATCAGTCTTTGATTCCAATCGTATTCTTCTGGTCGATGCAGGGTCCATAACGTCCTTCTGGTCGTTGCAGGGTCCATAACGTCCTTCTGGTCGATGCAGGGTCCATAACGTCCTTCTGGTCGATGCAGGGTCCATAACGTCCTTCTGGTCGATGCAGGGTCCATAACGTCCTTCTGGTCGATGCAGGGTCCATAACGTCCTTCTGGTCGTTGCAGGGTCCATAACGTCCTTTGAAAAACGCGCGCAAAGATGCGTGTTCCAGAGAAAACACCCGCCATTCAAGATAGAAGAATAGTTAGATTAAATACGTTAAACAAAAGAATAATGCCACCTGTGGTCTTCTCGGATTTCATAATTTGACGTTGATAATGAAGTGTGAGTTTGCATTTTTTTTATCATGATGTGGCAATTCAAGTTACTTGTTGGAGCGTGATTTTGCATTTTGCATAATTTGGGTGTGCTTATCTGTTATATGTACTGGATATGTTGAATATTTTTGGGTGTGCTTATCTGTTATATGTATTGGATATGTTGCATATTTTTGGGTGTGCTTGTCTGTTATATGTATTGGATATGTTGTACATTTTGGGTGTGCTTGTATGTTATATGTACTGGATATGTTGTACATTTTGGGTGTGCTTGTATGCTGTGTGTACTGGGTACTTTGCAAATTCTGAGGTTTTTTTTAATGCTGTTATGTATGTATTGTGTATGTTGCACATTCAGGGTGTTTGTATACCCAGTAAACCTTAGCATGTGCTTCTATGCTGTAATAATGGGTATGCTGTATATTCTGGGTATGACTGTATACTTCGGTATGCATTTGAATGCCTTATATTCTGGGTATACTGTTCTATTCCTTCCTTGCATTGGCTGCTTGCTCGCTCCACTCCCTGTACTAGATGCTTCTTTGCCTTACTCCTTAAACCGGGTGCATGTTCACTCCACTCTTTACGCTGATTGATTATTGCTCCACTTCTTACTCTGGCTCCTTTTCATTCCACTCCCTACCATTTCTGGCTGTTCACTGTACTCCCTGCAGTGGTTAGCTGTTCAATGTGCTCCCTACAGTGATTAGCTGTTCACTGTACTCCTTACAGTTCTGGCTGTTCAGTGTACTCCCTACAGCGGTTAGCTGTTCACCATACTCCTTACAGTATCTGACTGTTCACTGTACTCCCTATAGTGGTTAGCTCTTCACTGTACTCCCTCAGTGGTTAGATGTTCACTGTACTCCCTACAGTGGTTAGATGTTCACCGTACTCCTTACAGTATCTGACTGTTCACTGTACTCCCTATAGTGGTTAGCTGTTCACTGTACTCCCTACAGTGGTTAGATGTTCACTGTACTCCCTACAGTGGTTAGATGTTCACTGTACTCCCTATAGTGGTTAGCTGTTCACTGTACTCCTTACAGTATCTGGCTGTTCACTGTACACCCTATAGTGGCTGTCTGTTTACTGTATAATTAAGCAAAACTCTGCTTACTGTCATGCCTTACCGACAGACTTCATATTCCAAACCCCAGCCTTGGTACCTGTTTGGATCTCAACCGTTGTACACTACACCCTCGACACCTGTGCTCTTCTTCTGACATCCAAATCCTTTATTGTACCCACCATGAAAACTCCAGACTTAAGGTTGACATTCTTTCTCAGATAAGGGTACTTTCACCTGTCACGAATTGCCTTTACAACACAAGACATAATCGCCCTGTAGCATTTGTCAATAAAATGTCATTTCTGCACAGCTTTACCACCTACAACACCCATGAGTCTTTTCACCATCTCTGTTTATCTTTATGTTAACGGCAGTCCACTTCTCGGTGTGTTCTTTGATACATCTGTGACTCTGTGTCTTACTGTGCATGTTGTAATTATGTATGTGTGGAAATATATATGTACAAAAACGTTATGTAAGTAAAAGTACATTTATTTGACTGCATGTGCTTGATGTTTACTATTGCATAATTTATAAATTGATTTTATATCGATTTTTACTGTGTATTTATTCAGTACTGGAAAATGCTATAAGCATTTTTTTTTTACCTATTAAACATAAAGCATTCTTATAAATCATCACGGTTACTGTTGTATTATATTCAGGAAGAGTGTTGTATAACATTATAGGCTCTGGCGTGTTTGTATTGAGTGTATACAGGAATAACTGTGTTTCTATGCACTGTGAACATAAAAAAATAGTTGTCTTATCTCACAGATCAATAGCCCTTTTTATTTTAGTGGTTGGCAGGCACACTACAAGATCACACACAATTAGCCTTTTTTTTTATTTTAGTGGTTGGCAGGCACACTACAAGTTACTATCATGGATCAGTGCACTTTTGTGGCATGGTTGGTGAGCGCCTGATGAAAATAGCAATAAACTCTGTGCTGTTGCTGTTGTTATAGATTGTTCCTGCGTGTTGTACGCATGTACGCTGTATGTCTTACTTGCTGTATGTATATGTGTGTACGATATATATATACTATGCGTGATTGTGTACACTTCATGAATAAACATCCATGTATGCTTATCACGAAGGGTAATAAAGAGCCGCATTTATTTTTTGAGGGGTTTACAATACGGAAAAGAAAACCTAATTGGCTTTCATATCTCTTGAATAAAAATTATAATATTCCTTATCTTTTTAATTTACTCTAGTTTCGTTACGAAAAAAACCACAAACACAACATATATTACTTCTCTCCTCAGTAGCCTTGAACTACTTTTCTTCTAAATTAACTGTGCATATGTATCAATTTAAATTATCATGTTTGTTGAGCCTACACATTACTAAACGTATTATCTTATCCTCGATATATCAGACTGGCAGACAGAGAGAAACCAGCGACAGCACGAGATATTCAACACTAGGCCTGCTTGGCTGCGCAAGCTCACGGACACCTATCAGTGATCTCACGCATAACGTACGTTGTCGGCGGTCCCAGCACTGATCGCCCTAGGTGATATCTCACTGAGAACTATGGTTTATCTGTCAGTGTGCTACACAGTAATATCTATATCACTAGGGAAGACGAGTGACCCAAAGATTTGGGCGTAAAGTGGATCCTGTTGGATTGTCGCTCAAGAAAGCGAGCCCAACTCTTGAGACGAATATACTGTGAAGAAGCCATTTTGATACAGGTGTGAAGGGAGTTGATGAATTGTTTCCATCCACTGTTGTTCGGTTTTAAGTGGAACTTTATTTCCCAAAATAAAACAATGCAAAGCAGAGTATCGCTAATTCCAGCACACACACAAAAAAAGTACTACACACCTGTGGCTCCGTCTTCAGAACGAAGGTGTTTGAGGGTGTGCGATAAATATTTAACAAAACACGCATTTTTGTTGTTGTTGTAGATTCGATGGTGAAAAAACGCGCCCTGATGCGCAGTCGATGAGTTTTTATTCAATCGACACTATCTTGGCGTCATGCTTACACCTAATTATATATTAGTGTTTGTTTCGAGTGCATTTAGAGGCCGGGAACTTTGTATTCTCGTTGTCAGCATGTTCAAATCGTCATCTTGCAAACGCTTCATAAGTGGACAGGTTGGCTTTGTTACGATTATGTACATTTACTACTGAGAAAGAATGGGCATTTGGGAAAGCGTGACCCTTACAAAGTGACCTTACGTCCTACTGAGAAAGAATGGGCACTTGGGAAAGCGTGACCCTTACAAAGTGACCTTACGTCCTACTGAGAAAGAATGGGCACTTGGGAAAGCGTGACCCTTACAAAGTGACCTTACGTCCTACTGAGAAAGAATGGGCATTTGGGAAAGCGTGACCCTTACAAAGTGACCTTACGTCCTACTGAGAAAGAATGGGCACTTGGGAAAGCGTGACCAATACAAAGTGACCTTACGTCCTAGTGAAAAATGTCACACTGTTCAATGCTGTTGTGCAACCGGTAAATGTCAAACGAGTTCTCATATCACTCACTTAGCTAATCACTGATCTCTCTCTCTTCTCACACTTTCTCTCTCTTTCTCTTTCTCTCTCTCTCTCCATCATCTACACTCTCTCTCTCTCTCTCTCTCTCTCTCTCTCTCTCTCATACACACAACGCATGCGCGTACAATGATGTCAACACGCTCAAACAGATGGTACATGAATGGCTATTGACAGATCCTGCTAGAGTGGGCCAAAAATAGCTATATTTACACCCTATGACCTTAAAATACTTGCACTAAAGTGTCTAACCGGTCTTTCGTACACTCAATGAATGGCTTATCCACGGAAGTAAAGTCTATTGTCAGACTTCCCACAAACCAGCAAACACGGTTTAAACTGTTCAAGCCAGCAACACGAGCTCGCTGTGTATAGTCTGACGGTGGCAATGAACACTATCTAAACTCATACACTCTGACTGAACTACAAGGCTACGGTTATACACTTTCACTGAACTAAAGGGTTAAGCTCATACACTTTCACTGAAATACAGGGCTAAGCTCATACACTTTCACTGAACTACAGGGCTAAGATAATAAGTTTTCATTGATCTACGGAAGGCAGCGGGGATTATACTTCACTCAACGCCCGACGAAAACTGATATTAAAAAAAAAACCTGTAAATAAACTCTGTAAATGTGTACTTGAACTTTTTAACTGTTACTGACTTGCTGACATGCTTGCCAGAATAATTCACAGTCAGTTTTTTGCAAGCAGGTCATGCACGCGGGGACTAAATGTTTTCTTTCTCGTTTGATAAACAAAATAAATGTAACACTGAACAACAGATGTGGTTAGGCCGGGAAAAGTAGATATGCAGTTTTCTAGACTTCGTAACTTCATATTTTCTGTATTGTCCCTTGCCATCGCTATCTGAACACAAACCTAATTCAATCTTCATGCCTTAGTTGTTGGGGATTTTTTTTTTTAAGATTTCCATATCGGTTCTACAAAGGCATGTCTACAGAGTGTCCTAACATCGTACTTTCACAACATCGTCAGGCCATCTTGCTTTCAACGCATTGTTAAATCACCGTCCATTAGCACAGAAAAATAGTTATCTCATTCGCAGCACTGTCGTAGTAAAAAACACTTTTCAAAATTTCTGTATTTCACGTCACTGTCACATTAAGGTCATGTCACAGCATTTCCAGTATCGAGGTGTCACATAGTTTTTAAGTTATCATATGTATTTCACAAAATTGACATATCACCGCACATCCACAATACTACTAACTCACCTTTCTCACAAAAATACTCATATACCCTCACAATGTGTAAAAAGATAATTCGGCACTGAAAATAAATATTGACACTCTACTCAACCCCCCACCACCACCACCGCCATCACCACCATCATCCCATTGACCACACACACGCGCACACACACACACACACACACACACACACACACACACACACACACACACACACACACAAGGACATATACACAGACCTTGTCACCCCTGCCAAAGTCTCTCTGACAGGCGAAATTATCCAACTTCCGTCAAATATTGAAGTGGCTTTGACAGTAAGTTGGATTTACTCAAACCACACTCACACGCAAATTCTCACGCTCAGACCAAAGCAGGCGTTGTTTTGGTGCTGTGTAAAGCAATTCATGCATGTGTGGCTTTAAGCGTATGACAAAGAAGTTTAAACACCTTAGTGAACAGCTGAACAGCATGCGGAAACGCGAAAGGGAATAGGATTTATCGGACGTGTAGTTTGAATGAAAACATGCGACAGGCACAGAGCCGTATTTTAAAACATTAATTCCTATCATACGAGAGGATTAAGATAGCTGGAGGGTAGCTGGTGGGTGGGCTGGCTAGCTGTTTATGTGGTTGATTTCCGTATAACGTTCACCCTAAGTTGCTGATTCGTTAAGACGTAGATTGTAATTAGATTAGTATGAATAAGACAGAGTTCAAAGTTCATCCACCTTGATTAAGTTGAATGGCTTAGTAGTGGTCTAGCCTATAATTATAATTACCAGAGAAACCAATTTGATGTTAATTGACAGGACTAAAGACATCGTAACTTGTAGCTTAATCGAAAACAGTGGTCCGCTGACTAAAGACATCGTAACTTGTAACTTAATCGAAAACAGTGGTCCGCTGACTAAAGCGAGCAAATAGCAAAGAAAGTATACTTACAATCAAATGCATAGAACGAGTGCTCGCTACCATCCATCGCTATGATCACCTTTTTCCCCCCGTTTCCGGCAGATTCCCCTTCATTTGCCATCTTTTGTAAGGAGAAGAACCAGCGGACAGTTTTTTCAGTGCAGTACAGAGACTGTATTCCTACTAGGTTTGGGCTGGGTTTTGGTTTTGTGTCTGGGTTTTTTCGACAACTTTTCTCCGCCTCCGATCAAGTCACCAAACACGCGACGAGGCAAGCAGGCTGTGTTCAAGTAACTGCACGGCTTTAAACAGTATACACAGGGATGCATGCTGCGGCATCTCGCGGTGCGTTTGTCTCCGTCAGGGATTCGAAAACAAGGAGAGAGAAGGGATGTTACCCCATTCTTGCTTATAAGATTGTGTGCTTTCTCTCTCTGGTAGTGTGTGTGTGTGTGTGTGTGTGTGTGTGTGTGTGTGTGTGTAAAGATGCACTCGTGTATATGATTCTGTACTGTGTGTGGGGAGGGGAGTGGGGTGAAGGATATATTTGTCTCTTGTGTGTGTTTGTGATCGAGTGTTTCTATTTGTATGTGATCGTATTTGTGCATATATGAATGCAGGGGGTATAGGTGTGTGTTACGTGTGTAAGTGTTCGCGTTTGTTTGAATGTTCATATAAGTGGGTTGAGCATGTGCACCATTTTGTATTTGCTTGTGTGTATACGATCGTGTGCGTAGGAGGAGGGGTGAAAGGATAGAAGTATTTCTGCGCGTTATGCCGTGCATGTATTCGTATGCTTGTGTTTACTTATACACGTTTATAAATATGTGTGTCTGCGTATTCGTATGCTTGTGTTACTTATACACGTTTATATATATATATGTGTGTGTGTGTTCGTATGCTTGTGTTTACTTATACACGTTTATATATGTGTGGTGCGTGTGTGTATGCGTGTTCGTATGCTTGTGTTTACTTATACACGTTTATATATGTGTGGTGCGTGTTCGTATGCTTGTGTTTACTTATATACGTTTATATTTATATGTGTGTGTGCATGCTCGTACATGTATTCATATGTGTGTCTTCACTTATGAACGTTTACATATATATAAGCGTGTGCGTGTGCGTTCGTGAATGTATTCGTATGTGTGCGTTCACTTATGCACGTTTATATGTGTGTATCTGTGTTCGTGCGAAATATATATATGCACACAAATGCATGTGATTGTATGTTAAGTGTGGTTGTGAGTATGGGCATAAATATCCCATAGTCGTACGGAGTTTTGCACAGTATCTTAACCCAGGAAACCAGATCCAGCTTGGTATCAGTTCCATCCATGTGCAGCCGCACGTTTCAGTCATACACTCTTCTGTCGGCCTCTGGTGCCGCACCCGTTGATCGGTGGTGCCGTGCTGCTGCTGCAACAACGCGCGTACGTCATCTGTTTCTCCCCGCAATAATAACCTCTTCCACATGTTGCACCAGCTGTGCCATCAGGTGTTAAAAGGTAATGTAATAATCACTTTTAATCGTATTTTTTTCTCTTTCTCTCCCTCTCTCTCTCCCTCTCTCTCTCCCTCTCTCTCTCTTTCTCTGTATATCTCTCCTTTTGCCTCCCCCTGTCTGTCTGTGCCTCTCTGTCTCTAATACTTTCATTTTAACATACTTTCTCTTCCAGTGTCTTTTATTATTTTGCTGTTGTTGTTTTTTTAATTTGTTGCAAACATATTTGGATTGCAAAGTCTTAAATTCATGCTAAGGCATGATTCGTGTTTGCAGTTAGTTTACTTTTACACATGAACAAAATTTTTAAAAAGAATAATTTCCTTTTAATATTTCAGTGATGTATGTTTTCAGACAGTGAGTGTGTTTTTTCTTCCAAGAAATACAAATCAGCATATTGTTAAAATATGTAGTCTAGTGTGAACATTATAAAAGATTGCTTGGAATAGCTGTTTCCTAGGATTCAAGGGAAATACATGTTTATAAATCGATTTCATGAAAACTCTGGGTTTATCTTAAGTGAAATGGAATCTAGGTCAGGTACAAAAAAGAATAAATCCGTATGAAATAAGTAATTCCCATTATTAGAATCAAGACTACAAAATTAAAATTTTTAGAGATTTGTATAAATGCATTTATTTTGGTATTGAAAGTCAATATTTCTCAAAGAAATCGGAGCTCTTGTTCATTTGCGAGGCTGGCTTCTCACCATAGCAACATAACATGTGACGTCACGAGTGGGAACTACAATCCGCAATCGCTGTCCGACATATTGTCTTGCGTTAAATGCGTAGTTTGAAAAATTAAAACATGGTTAAATATTGCAATGCATAAGGCAGCAGCATCCAAAAATATTCATGTTTTTACATTTCCTAAAGATCACAAATTACGAAAAAAGTGGATTACAAAGATGAAACGAGAAAACTTTCATCCGAAAGCACATACGATATTGTGTAGTGAGCATTTCCAAGAAGACTATGAAATGCAAAGCAGACAGTCTTTTCGGAGGCTAAATTGTATATTAACAAATGCCTTTTAAAAAACACAGTTATAATGAATTATTAAAACAGGTACTTCTAGCTGTTATCACTTGATATACGTTGGTAACATGATTATTAGTATGATTAATTAACTATCAATTAATCAACTGTCAATGAATATCTGGTATAAATAGATTGTTGTTGTTTAATTACTTTGAAATATCTGATTTAAAATTTAAAAAATCAAATGAATAAGATGCTTCATATATTAAATATATATTCATCGCACCCTTATCATCATCTTTTAATCTGAATTTGTATGAATGCATTTTATTTCATTTTTTAGCAGTTGTTTGTTGCATTGCATCATAATATTTTACTTTATATATGTTGTAGCATTACATTTAACAAAAAAAAATATTAATTACACAAATGTATATGACAAATTTTATGTTGAATAGATAATCTTATTATCTTAGCAACTACCAGGATGAAAACAGGTCTTTATTTTCTGCTGTTAACTTTAGTTGGTAAATCTATTAGAAGGCATTATTATTATACATCTGTCATAACGACTTGTGTACAAATGATTAGTTGAAGAAACTTGATCATAATTAATTATTTTAACATACAGTTTATGGTTTCCTAATACAGCATATTAGCAGAGTTATAGAATTTTGTTGCACTAATTAGCAAGATGGCAAAAATGGGATTTTTCTCCCTACAATTGTAGCTAACATTTTTGTAACTGTACAGGATTGTTAGATCAGATATACACAATAAACTAATAATTGTAATATTAATAAGAAGAAATGAATATATTTAAGCTTAATACGACTATGCAATAATTAATAAATTAACACTGGATATTGATTGATAATTTTAAAAGCTTTAGAATAACAATACTAAATAAATAAAATAGTACACAAATCAAAATATAAATACTCACAACACTTATACAGACATTCATGCACAAACACTCAAACATAATATATATGAAAAAGAAACTACTCTACTAATAAATAAAGTAATTATAAATTATATATATTTATTATATGAATAATAATCATTCATTTAAAACATCGTTAATACTATCACTAATAGTAATAAATATTGGAAGTAAATATAATATATATATATATATTGGATCAAACGTACATGAAGTACCGAGAAAATTACATTGACAATCATTTGACCCCCATGTCTGACGTCACTTCTGCTTGCTTTTATCCCAAGAGCCTGGGTTTGTATATCTCAGTAGTGGGGCAAATCTTGTTCACGAACTATGATTGACCTAGATTCAATTTCACTTGCTCTTCAAAGAATTATATACACATGGAGGTAGTGGTTGGCGAGTGGGGAGGAGGTAATTGTAATATATTTTTAATGGATAGTTAATAATATATGACACACTTCGATGAAAATGCCAGAAATTGAAAGCAATTGGTTGTGAATGGGGACATCAGACTGACGTCATATTAACACCACACTTCACCACACGATGAATGCTGCACCAACACAGTTAAACATACAATTTATCACGCATCATAGATCGGTAAAAGTATGATTTATCATATGCTATCTTGCTTAATTAACCACAATCTATCATGAGCTACAGTATCATTAGCCCACATTGAATCAAATATTAACGCTTTAATTTGGGCCACTTCTGTAATTTGCTGGATTTTAAAGACAACTGCGCCCAAAGGCCCTATAACAAACTTTAAATTATCGTAAAATGTAAATGCTTAAGAAACTATAACATGCAGAGCCAGAGCGTGCCAGTCTTTGGAGGCTAAGACCAGCCAGTTCAAGATTAGAGTCCGAAAAAAAAATATTAGAAAAATAACTTACCGGACATTGACTTTGTCAGTCTGTTTCCTCTGCTTCTCTCATTAGAAATGGTAAGCGAACTACTAGCAGTTGAACTTTCGCTGTCGTCAGTACGAATTGGATCAAACGTACTTGAAGTGCCGAGAAAATTACATTGGCAGCCATTTGAACCCTCCCTGACGTCACTTCTAATTGCTTTTACCCCAAGGGCTTGGGTTTGTGTATCTTACTAATGGGGCAAACCTCGTTCACGAACTATGTTTGACCTAGATTCCATTTCACGTGGTCTTTAACCACAGAATTTAAATTGGGCTATGCTACATTTAACCCCACACTTATCATGCAGTGTACCTCATTAACCACCCAGATTTCATGTATTAACTGTACACAATATTGTGTTTAACATTGTAGTTAACCACAAAATTAGGATGTACTAGAAAAGTGTTAACTCTCAATTTAACATGGTTTTGTTATAGCTATCCAATGCACTATAACCGTAGTTAACCCAACATTATGAATTATATATATCAAATATGTATACGTATGTTAGTTCTTCTAGGTGTCAGTGTATATAGAAGCGGCAACCCTTAGATAGATAGATAGATAGATAGATAGATAGATAGATAGATAGATAGATAGATAGATAGATAGATAGATAGATAGATAGATAGATAGATAGATAATAAAGAACATGACTTTTAATGTGTGTGCCTGTACTGTAGTCAGATAAACACGAGTAAATACTGCAGTACATCACGTGACTGCACTGTTTACGAAGCAGTATAATAATAATAAAATAAGAACATATGCTTTTAGAAACCCCATACACTTGCCCAAGTTTTCGGTAACAGATTTTAAACAGAAATCTAAAACAAAGCATATTCACTAATGGTAATTTTTTTATTAAAAAATTATTTATTTCTTTTGGCAATATTCAGCATTGTCTTAGCATCACACACACACAACACACACACACACACACACACACACACACACACACACACACACACACACACACACACACACACATATATATATATATATACTTCAAATGCTAACAACTAATGCACACAATGACGACGTTCGGTTATTCATTTTGCTTGCTAATAATTTCATTAGAGCTATAAACTGCCCACAACATCTGGTTTTGTCACATCGTGGCGACTTGACAGCGGCAGTAAGGATCCAATTTGTCAGAACTCTGATATCAGCACAGCTTCAAAATCCACTGTGAGTAGGATGCCAAGAGCTACACTTCGCTTGGTGCGAGAGTAACAAAACTCTTGTAACCAAATCAAACATCGTAAGTTAAGACAGAGATGTCTTCACGTCAATGCTATCGACCCGATTGAGATGTTATCCAGTGAGAAAGCGTGCCGGTCATTCAGAATGGGTTAAAGGGGAATTCAGACGATTCACCTTATTCTTTGTGTACTATTTAGCACAGACTAAGCGGCATATTGTTGCATAAGTGCGCAATGGATGGATCTTGTGTCGGTCCAGTGACTTGGATTAGTGGCCGATTCACATGATTGGGATTGTCGGTAATCGGCACGTCACTGCCCTCTCTACATGAGTTGTAGTTTCCAGAGAGAGAGAGAGAGAGAGTAGGAATACATAAGATGAGGCCTTATTTGTAGTTTCCAGAGATAGCGCGCAGGAATACGTGGTTCTGGTTTGGTGATGGGTGGGAATCGGGATTGTTTTAGAGTATATGACGATGTGAAAAACAATAATCCACGAGAAGTGTTTAACAACAATGACTAACACAGACGGTGTTTGATTGATTGTTCCACATACTGGGATGGTTAGATATTGGTTTGACTGGCTGACGTCATGTTTTGAGGTTGTTCAGATATGGGTTTGACTGGCTGACGTCATGTTTTGTGACTGTTCAGATATGGGTTTGACTGGCTGACGTCATGTTTTATGGCTGTTCAGATATTGGTTTGACTAATTGAAGTCAGGTTTTGTGGCTGTTCAGATATGGGTTTGACTTGCTGACGTCATGTTTTATGGCTGTTCAGATATGGGTTTGACTGGCCGACGTCGTGTTTTGTGGCTGTTCAGATACGGGTTTAACCAAATTTGTCCAAATTACTATGCTTGCTTGCTTATTTCCTTGGATTCCTCGTGGAACAAAGGGCCTCACCAGGTTACTATAACTGTCCAATAATGGAATTGTCTAACTGTATCTCATTACTAAGTCTGTTTAAATATGTTCTTGATTGTGTCCAAGTTACTATGACTGTCCATTTGTGGGCTAGTCTAACAGTATCTCACCATTATGATTGCCTAGTTGTGGGTTTAATTAATATTATCTCATCACTATGACTGTCTAAATATGTTCTTGACTGTGTCCACGTCGCTGTGACTGTCCATGAGAGTGTTTGTCCATCAGTGTCCACAAAGTGTGTTTGTCCAAATACAGTCTTGACAAACTGCTTCCTGTTTATTTCCTTGTCTATTTATGGAACTAAACGAATATGACCATATTCTGTGACCGTCCATATAATAATGATTTTGACTGATGGGTCCGCATACTATGTCCAAATATGGATTTGGATTGAGTACATATACATTTACAGTGACAGATGTTTTGGTTTATTTAATAGTGCCTACATTCTTATGAGTGTCTAAAACTGGGATTGACTGGCTGTGTCCAGTAGTTGTTTGACTGTCCAGATATTATTTAATAGTGCCTACATTGTTATGAGTCTCTAAAACTGGGATTGACTGACTGTGTCCAGTAGTTGTATTGACTGTCCAAATATTATTTCACACGTTGTTTAGGTACGGTGAATATTCATAAATGCGGTTTACTAATTGTATCTGACTGTAAATTATTGATACAGGTTTACCTTATTTGTGTCCATTTTTCTGCGATTGTCCCAAAATATACTTATCTAAAATGTCCACGTTCTGTGCATGTCCAGACATGATCTTGTTTATGTCCACGTTCTATGAATGTTCAGACACGGTATTCACTGACTTACAAACCGACTGAATTAAATTAATTGGTTTGTAAACTACAAAATCGTGTGTCTAGTAGAGGGTTTTCTTTAATTAAAAAATGGAAATAATATATCAGCTGCTCAATTATTTAACTGATATTTATTATTAGTAATAATTACTTGACTAAAGGAAGAGAATGAGAAAGAAAACTAGACACAAAAAGGAAGAGAGAGAGAGAGTAATGAATTGGAATGGACAGGGAAAGAGAGAGAGAAGACAAGCCACAGAACAAACGGGTGGAGAGAAAGAGAAAGGTGGGAGAGAGAAGACTAGACATACTAGACAGAGAGCTGTGAGATGATAACAGAAAGAAAGAATAAAGAAATACTAGATACAAAGAGAGAGAGAGAGAGAGAGAGAGAGAGAGGACATAAAGAAAGACCGAGACTAAAAGATAAATAAGGGAAAGAGAGACTAGACGGATAAATAAGGGAAAGAGAGACTAGACAGATAAATAAGGGAAAGTGAGACTAGACAGATAATTAAGGGAAAGTGAGACTAGACAGATAAATAATGGAAACTGAGACTAGATAGATAAATAAGGGAAAGTGAGACTAGACAGATAAATAATGGAAAGTGAGACTAGATAGATAAATAAGGGAAAGTGAGACTAGACAGATAAACAGGTATTAGAAAGACGACAGACGCTAGACTGGCATTATAATGCTTAATATAGACACATACTAAAGTGAGATTAGGGGGAGAGAAAGAGACTCGACAAAGAAAGGAGAGAAGAAAGACTAGACAAAATGAGAATTGAATTCTTTATAGTTGTAACAAAACCTATGAGCACTTAAAAAAATCGGTAAGAAAGATTTTTTTAAATTTCGATGAGCCACAATAGATAAGGGAAAAATATGTACCTACAATAACTTTATTGCGAACAATTACTCATCACAAAGGCTGCTTTATTTATTTGCCGTAGAGACGCTAAATTAAGCAACTTTAAATAAATCAATGAAGTCTGTATAGGAAATTATCTTCACGACAGATTAGCCCGGGATATGAAAAAATGTCAAATCAGGTTATATAGTAACGATCAAAAACTACATTCTTTCCAAAACCACATTTATTTTGTAACGCTAGATTCTGTTGCTACATTAACTCTCCATGGCGCTCTAATTCGCGGCCTCGGGAAGAAAAATGATTCAGAAAGAAATCGTGTAATATTACTTTTATTTGTTTCCTTTTTTATGTAAAAAGAGTAAAATACATTTTTAATTTAATCCCCACCCCAAACGCACAACAGTTCTTTATACACGTGAAACCATAATCCCACTTTTATTGCTTTCGTGCCAACAAGAATGAAATTAAACTCTTCAAGACACAGAGATTCAAGTCCGTGCTGTCAAACAGACCTTCCCCTTTTATGAATGTGTCTTTGCATACATGTATGCGTGCTTTTGTATATATATATGTGTGTGTGTGTGTGTGTGTGTGTGTGTGTGTGTGTGTGTGTGTGTGTGTGTGTGTGTGTGTGTGTGTGTGTACATTTTTAATCACTGAAATAAATAATATAAAGCTTCATCATTGGGTTTATCTTTCCACTGATGATATTTTTAGTGGTAGTAGTGATGATGGTGGTGATGGGGGGGGGGGGGGGATTTACGCCGACAAGCGACCTTTAGTCATAACTTGCACATCATTCTGGTACATCTAATAGTTATATACCCATATGCAAGGGACATAACTACAAATTGTAAGCAAATTTATATACTTTTTACTGACTATGCATCATCACTAAAAATTTAATTGGTACTTTTTGTCTATAACTCAGACATAAATACTCACAATTTCTCGAATTGTTAAAAACATTATATCTTTTTAAAAAATCTCTCTTTTATTTTGTCCTTGTTCATTCTTCATTCAAAATAGTCTTTCAGTGATATAAATGAAAGATCGATATTCTTCTTGTACTGGAGAGTGAAACGCAAACAATTTCATTAATTTTTTAATTACTTTTGGGGAAGGATTCAAAGATATATTTAATCTTAAACTTCACTGTTTCGTTTTATTTATTTTTTAAATTACTTTTGGGGAAGGATTCAAAGAAATATTTAATCTTAAACTTCACTGTTTCGTTTTATTTATTTTTTAAATTACTTTTGGGGAAGGGTTCAAAGATATATTTAATCTTAAACTTCATTGTTTTGTTTTCATCTTTCTCCATTCTCTCTCTCTCTCCACTCTCTCTCTCCTCTCTCTCTCTCCTCTCTCTCTGTCCTGTTTTTGCAGTAATTACAAATAAGTTAACCACGTGACTAAATAATAAACAGCATTCAATGCACCTAAAGAGTCTTTTCCGATATGTGTTTGTAGAAGACAAAATATCGGAAGTCATGGCATCCTTATTTCTGCTGGAGGCCGAAATATTTTAAGAAGGGGTAGCATGTTGGATTTAGAGATTTCACTTGATTTGTAAAGTTAAACATCTATTCTGTAAGCATTTGTAATATTTTGGCTGTATTTGGCCTCTAAATATTAATATAAAAGCATTTTGAATGTCACAACCGACTTTTTAAGGCACGAAAATGGTCAAAATGCCCAACTTTCCAAAAAACACTGTAAATAATCCACTTTGCTTAGGCTGGACCAGCTATAGCTATATAATATTGGAAAGAGGATACCTCCAAAATTTCTATATATTTCATCGGATGACTTTTTAAAAAAGTGTCCATTGAAAGCTCAGAAGATAAGGGTAGACTATCAACAACTTGTTACTAGGGCGGAATTTCCTTTTGCTAATTGGTGGAATCTAGTCATCTGACTGCAAGGGCCGCTAGTCTGTTCAGAATTTGTACAAGATGGCAGAATATCATCACGATCTGAAGCGATGAAGACTAATAGGAAATGCATTGAACTCTGCTCGTGGAGCAAATATATTTGATGTAAGAGGCGAAAAGGAATATAAGAGCTGATTCTTGATTATTTTGGGGCTGATTCGGGTGATGACGACAAGAAAAAAGACAGAGATGAGAGCGATAGCACACAGTCATCTGCTAGCGAGTCATTGTCTATGGCTAATAATGCCTGTAAAGATTTTGATGATAAGGTGATAGAGATAATCGGCCTTGTTTGTCCAGTGATATCACCAATATCACCAGTGATATTGTAGGTTTTCAGCGTCATATTGAAATGGACAAAAGTTGCAGATTTCGACTGCATTTGCAAACACAGTGTCCATACATCCGAGAAAACCTGGTTGCTTTTGTCAATTTAATGTGGATGAAATTTTCAACAGAAAAATGACCATGACAGAGTACACTGAACGTACGTAAAACTTGTCCACTTATCAGTAAATATATATGCCATAACTTGTGGTGGCACATCACATGTCAGTTAAACTTATCTTCATGAGTGGCTGAGAGATTCGCGCGTTTGGGGTTCTCAAGCCTGAGGTCATGGGGTCATGGGGTCATGGGATCATACGTTCAAGACTCGCTCCATATCGGTGGCATTTTCTTCAAATCGACACACCCTCCTCCTAGTTCCGGATTGTTGTATTTAACGCTCCAGTTAGGAACAATCTCAGTACGCGAAGTGAGAATAATCTCAAAACTCCCATTGGAAACAACCTCAGCACTCCAAACTCATCACTTCAATTGTGGGGAGGGGGGCAATCTCAGCACTTCACTTGGGGAGGAAATCTCAGCACTCAGATTGTTAAAACAATTTTTTTTAAATCAGCATTTCAATTGCTCCAAGTGGTGAAAAAATATCACATTCCAATGAGAAAGGGTAAAGTGCTCAAATATGGATATTTTAAGAAACGAAGTGTTATTATTATTATACATTGCCAAGCATAAATGATATTCAGAGGAAAATGTATTTCATGTTTTTTTATTCGTTCACTCTTGAAACTGGATTCACTGAATTCTTTACATCGTTTATCTCCCCGGAATTGCTTCGCTTGTTGATTAAAGACTGACAGGTGTTTTTGCAGAAATACTCTGTTTTGAAAATTAATCATGTATCTGTTTTTACAAAAGGCAACTGTTTGCTTTTAATATGGTAAAGGGGGAATTATCAGAAACATACAAGATATAATTCAAAGTTCCAAACGTTCCTTAACATCGCAGCTGTATTGTTTCTTTTATCGTTGTAAAAATATTTTGCAATCTAAAATTGAAGAGACGAATACTGACAAAATGTAAATTATGTTGCTTCAAACAAGCATTCATTCACAATATTAATTTACATCTGTTTTACTTTAAACATATGCAATGACAGAAATTCAGCATCGCTCTAAAGAAAAGTGTCGGGGGGTGGGGGGGTGGGAGGGGGGCGCATTGGTTCAAATAGCAAACGCTAAAACTGATCAACCATCTCAAAAATTTTTCTGCTCCCAAAGTAGTTCGCCCCCAACAGCACTGGCTTACTCCCAGAATTATCGTGGCTTGCAAAGTGTCTCCTGTTTCAACATTTGTGCAGTGCTCGTGGTGACATGTGTGCAGTGCCCGTGTTGGCATTTGTGCAGTGCTCGTGGTGCCATTTGTGCAGTGCTCGTGGTGCCATTTGTGCAGTGCTCGTGGTGCCATTTGTGCAGTGCTCGTGGTGACATTTGTGCAGTGCTCGTGGTGACATTTTGCGACATTGCTAGCAATGGTTTGACTTGCACGGAATGTTCCATCATGTGTGTGACGTGTCTGGCGAATTGTGTGGCAACAATGTCACAGTGTGAAATGTAACGCGTCTAAGTATAAGCGTGATGCTGTATTAAAAGTTATTTCTTTATTGGTGTGTGTGCGCATAGAAAACCGTCGGTATATTTGTTTCCCACGTTCAACAACCAAAGAGATCTTTAGAATTCTGAAGCACACGGGGTTCTATCTATCGTCGAAGGCCGATGAACTAAACAGTAGATTTACCAACGCAAAGAGTCACCTGCCGATTCTGAGCACTGGACTGCACACTCACGAATTTGCCAGTCATTACAAATGGATTGATGATGGTGGATTGTAGATTGAGGTTTGATTTTTGTTGTGTATGCTGATTGTGGACTGTGGACTGTGGCTGAATGGATAAAACAGCGTCCCACGCCAACTTATTCTAAACGCCATGACAGTCCCCCAAAAAAGAGTTGTCTTCCATCTTTCATAAGAAAACATATTCATTCACACTAACTCACAGTGTACACATACACACATGGCGTACCACGCAATCAACACACATATACATAGCATACACGCACGCACATAGCATACACACACAGTGTACATACACACAGCGTAAACACACATTGTGTATCATACAATCAACACATATATACATAGCATACACACATACACACACACACACACACACCTACACACCTACACACACATAGCGTATACACACTCACACACACAGCGCACACACACAACTGTTAAAAATTACGTATGATAGTTGTCGAGATTTTCGTTTATGCTATTACAAAATATTTCTAAAGGCAGCAAACATACCTTTTAACCCAAATGAGTGCACACGTACCGTGTGCCTAGTTTTCTATGCACTCCGGCTTGATGCGTCTGTGCTGTCAGCCTTAAAATAAAACAGTGTGTAATTAAATATATTGTATCATATATTCACGGTAGTATGTAATTTTAAACTACACGACAACGTTGTTTTATTACGTACGAGATAAAAGCCTGATGACAGTAAGAAGTCAGTGTTGAAAACAATACGCAATTCAATCTCCATTGTCTCTGACAGCCGTGATTCACAGGTACTAACAAAGTGTGTCGGTTTCATTGTGTTTTAATGGCCCTTCGATTTTTTACCTTTAGTTCTTTAAAAAGCATTGACTGCTGGGAATCTTGCTTAATACTTTTAAGCCAGTCATATTCATTCTCGTGCGCTTGAAAGTCTCTTGGCTCTGAGTGCCAACAGGTTTTCTTTTAGTGCCGTGTGGAGTGTTTATCTGACTGTTTTTTTATTTAACTGCTTTCGTTTACGTGTGTGTCAAATCTTTCTATGCCATTCTTTGGTTTTAATCAAATTGCAAAGACATTATTTTTAATTTGCAAATGCGCTTTTCAGATACGAAAGTAATTTATAATTTACAATCAGACCTGAATTTGGCAGCAAACATTCAAAGTACTTGAATTTACCAAAAGATAATTAATTGCAAATATATTGCGCAGACAGACTTTTAAGTTGCAAATAAACATTTAGCTTGTAGTTAGATCTAAACTGCATTTTAGTATAACTTGACTTTGAGTTTGAAATTATGCCATTAGCTACCTGAGAGATATGTCTTTTAGTAGCCGCATACTCTAGTAAACAGATCTTTAGCTTGTAAACATACTTTTAATATGCAAATATGCTTTTAACTTGCAGGCATGTCTTAAATGAATATACATCTTTAACTTAAGAACAAATTTTAATGTGCAAATATGCTTTTAACTTGCAGGCATGTCTTAAATGAATATACATCTTTAACTTAAGAACAAATTTTAATGTGCAAATATTCCTTTACTACAGAAACCTTTCAAGTGCAGATTTAATTTTAATTTACAAACCTGTTTTTCAGCTTCTGTACGTATTTTTGCTTCCTGTTGAATCCCGTTCTGAGATAGTTCTTGTTTTTTTTTTGCAGAATTCCAGAACTACTTTCAGTGAACAGCGCTATTTTCCTTCAGCCTGTAGTTCGTTTTTTTTCTCCTGCAGAAGTCTTTTCAGCAAGCAATTTTATTCCCGTAAATTCACTGTAGTAAAATAGTTCTTTGTTTCTTATTATTAAAAAAAAATCCTATTGAAACTTACAAGTGTCCCATAAAAATTATTATGTACTTTGCATATTATAGATTGGTGATGAAAAAATTATCAAAGTAAGATTACTAAATAAATATAAGATAAGCAGATTTGGGTACAAATGCACAGAGGTCCATAACTCATATCATTTCCATTTTGTTAGTTTAGCTCAGAATAGTGACTCTCGCTCTCTCGCTGTTTTCATTCTTATTCCATCGCCGCCATTATGATCAAAATCATCATTTATACCGTCATTACGATGTAATATAAAATACTGGTTCTTGATCCAAATGGAGTTGCCTTTGCCTTTGCAGCTGCTTGATGCTTAAGTCGTGTATATCATTTTTTTCCTGTTGCAGGCAAAATTTCTCTCCAATCAATCAGTGCCAAAACACGTGAAGAAACGATTAACTTAATATCTGGGAATGATGGCAGCCATCAATTATCAACTAGATTAGGAAAACTACTTAATAAATTCCAGCAAATTCAGCAGAGTTGTTCACGCTGCCTTACAGTGCGACGAAAGTCAGTGGCTTTGTGCTATTAGAACGCAGGCCATTTTTCTTTGTAATTTGTCAAGTCTTGACAATGACCTACATTTTTTTCTAACTTACAAAAAAATGGATTCTGCTAAACACCCCGGGTGTACCGGGGTCCTGAATGCTGAAATTTACATGAAGTTCTGCAGATGACCAGTGGACAGGAGAGTTTGTGTGGATTATAACTCTAGATTGGAAGGCTGTTTGAATTTGTACCGGGTTCAAGTCTTGAGTTTCAAGTGCCGTGTGTTTCGCTGACCAGAGCAGTCGGGTATCCAAAATTATGGAAAACAAAATGACGCCCATAAAGGAATGCATAGCGTTCAAAAGGAATAATAAGGCAGTGGTATTCACTGTGTTAAACAAATAATGTTAGTCATTATGGCTCTTATTTATTTATTTATTTCTAGATCCGCTAATTGTACTCCTCCAGATAAATGATATCCAACTAAATAAAGAGAAGATAATTCAGAAGTATAATTTTAAAATGGCTACAAGATTCCATTTCACTTCTGAGAAACGTAATGAGTACTTTGATTCTAGAAAGGGGCATGTGTTCTCTAATACATAGAACAGATTAATACTTCTGGCTTAGAGGGTAACATGTGGCATTTACTATCTAGATTTCGGTTCTTGTGCCTGTTAATGATCTTTGAATATGCAGACAACAGGGCTTAGTTTGCG
Organism: Sinotaia quadrata; assembly: GCA_028829895.1. Taxonomy (NCBI): domain Eukaryota; kingdom Metazoa; phylum Mollusca; class Gastropoda; order Architaenioglossa; family Viviparidae; genus Sinotaia; species Sinotaia quadrata. Next base: position 21,797,036 of record CM054178.1, read on the forward strand.
AGTTCTCAAGTTCGAAACAGTTCAATGCTGACCTTTAAGCGATAGATTAAAATAAACGACGAATGCACCAAGAACAAAGTTTGAAAAACAAATTACTAGACTGCGAAAATGTTTTATTGGGATTTCGCTGAATTAGCTAGCTGTTACGATATTTCTTAATACAAAGTAGAACGACAATAACGATAATTACATTTGTGATGGTCGTTTCACTCTTGTTATATTTATCTCCCTTTAAGAGTTATGGAGAATAAATAGTTTATTAATATCAATTAATAAACGACAAGAATTATTTCACTTTATGGAAGGTTCAAATTCCAAGTCAGCCAGTTACATTAATTTTAAATAAATCTATGCCACCGGATTGATGTCTGATTAACTGCTCTTATAAATCAATCAGATATCATGCTTGTGATTTATCACAATTGATGCCTTTCAACGTAATTCTAAGGGACCTTTAACCTAAAACATATTTCGGATTTTGTTTGCATCAATGATTATGCCCCGACCTTAAGTTCTATAATCTGCAATTTAATATAAAGCACAAAGAACATGATTATGATGAGAAAACAACAATGTTTAGATAATAGAAGTTACGTGTCTCGCACAAACAAAATAAGCCAGATATTTAAAAATCAAAGCTTTCACTTATCCAGTTACTAGAAGAAAATGCTTTAAACAATCAAATGTTATATGTAATTCTTGTCAAAAACTAGATTAGTTAATTAGTTAATCGGAATACAAACTTTTCATTCTGATCAAATAATTTTCAAATAGAAAATGTTTAAATTTAAGCGAGAAAATGTATGGCATTACACTATGCATGGATAGAAAAAAAGGCTTCTAAATAAATATATCTCAGTAGAAGTCATTACAGGTCATTGGAAGGAAGGAATTCTCATTGAGAAAATCTGCTTAAAGTTTGTCAGATTAAAAAAATCAAATATTCATACATCTCTTTACCATTAAGATTATTACTTTTGATACATTTAACATACGGACACATTACATCACAGACACAAATTGAGAAAAGAAGAATAGAAAATTGAATTTAAAGCATTCACCTTACACCTGTTTCTTTTGTGAATCGATCTCACTGAAATGCGTATTGATCTGGCTTTTAGTGACTGTTATATAATACTCTGTTAACACAAGCCTCTTGAAAAATCCAAAAGTCAAAAATAGAATGTTGCTCTTTTTCTTCTAAAGGCACACAGCCACTTCGACGGTTAAAATTATGTACATGCCTTTTAATCATAGATTAATTAAAATACAAATATACTTGTGGCTAATATCTACACATTGTCTCCGTTATGATTATTAACATGAATAATATATAATATATAATTATCATTTAAACTACGCATAACCAATTACTAGTGAGTGGAACCTAATTTAGATCAATACTTCCTATGAGTTACCTACTCCTACCCCACTGTAATTGGACGTGATATTAACACATAATTCTCTATTCACAGGTGGAACTTCTTACTTAAGGAATAATGATATCTTACTTTGATTCATTCATACTTAATTACTCTACGAACCCCCATCCACCCGCTACTCCCCCAAACATACAACGTTGCGGCCCCTTGATGACACTATGAGACAGCTGTGACTGTTTTGCCTAAAACTTTAGATACAATGATGTGAGATAATGGCAAGAGATAAACACCCCATTCTGTTGCATGAGTCAAGGTCAAAATCTGACCTAGAACTTGCCGACATGGGCATGCCTGTGCATAACAGCTCACAAGTACATTAAAGGTGTGCCATTTCTCACTAACTGGACAGATAACATCCAACTCCGTTTCTAAAGGTGAGTGCTTTAACAGATTTTCTTAATATCAGTTTGACTTAACCAAAACAGTAGTGCTGACTTGATTTAACAACCAGAATTGTTTGGGTCTAACCTCCAGACATTTGTCACAGGGTTTTAAAGAAATTGGTTCAAAACAAAACAAAAATAACTCTTCGTCACATCCAGACAGTCATGCAGTCGGTTTCCAAGCAACGTGGTAATGGCATAATAAACGATTGCAACTCTAATAAAAGAAATCATTATTTAAATGGAACGTAGTCAGTGAACTTTCAGTTCATGTTGAAAATAAAAGAAAAGAAAAGAAAAGAATTCCACCAGTTATTTTCAGTAAAGATTCAGTGCAAAATCTAAAAAGAAACCAAATTCGACTCGTCGCTGTGCACGCACTAGTTTTCTGTATTGAACCTTACTGTTTGGAATAAAATGTAATGTCTATCTGCTCGAAATCTTGAAGGGGTTTCTAAACGTTGTCTTGAGAGCATCAGCAAGGGGAACTTACCTGTCTTTGTCGGACTTTTTGGCATATTTGTTTTTCAACGCCATTGTTGCCATGGAAATGGACTTATTTAACTAAACCCTCTCAAAGGAAAAAAAATCTGCATCGCCTCTGAGACGCCGAGCCACATTTCCGCTGTCTACAGATTGATATTCTGCAAATCCTAGGGCCGGAAACAAGACATTTCACCTGCGCCAGGCTTGTTGAGAGCTGTATGTACCACTTAGCTGTCGTGTACAATTATTTTTCACTTCGCGGCGTTACTGACTGTTAAAATATATTTCAAAGTGCTTTAAATAAAACACTGACCAGTAATTTATTCAAATTATTAAATTTATAATGCTCATTAATGGCCTTGTCTTCCAATTTTTCACTTAATCTTAATTCGATTCTGCCAGACGAGAGTGTGCCCCACAAGCGTTGATCATTTATTTTCTAGGCCGTGACGTTTCACTAAGCTGAAAATTTCACTTCTCTAGATGGACGATTTTATATTGTAAAGCTAACAATTTCTAACTTAACGGAGCTCACTTTTTTCACTCTTACTTAAACGGTGAATTTAATTTTACTTAAAGTGACAATTTTCACAAATAAAACAAGACTTTGCAGTTCCCTTTATTAAACAGACTTTACGAGACTAACAAGCTTCATTTAGTAAGACGATAATTATTATTTTAGTAGACTCCACAGTTTTATACTACTTAACTAACATTTTTGGAATTGATAAAGAGGATAACAGCCACTTTACTAGACCCACATGCTTACAGTTTATACGTTTATAATTGTCCCTTAACAGAAGTTTAATGCGATATGGAATAAATATTTGCTGATGTATGTCACTACCCGCACGTCACCAATGCTCTCTCGTTTCATTTCTTACATATTGTTTACAGTTTGGTAAATTAATGGGAACTTTTGGATCTGGAATTAAAAACTATATTTTTAACCGCGCTGACAAGATCTGGGGGAACAAGATGGTTTTATTGGTTAATTTTGTCGAAGAACAAAGCCAGCAAATGCCTCCTGAACAGCATTGCAAACGGAAAACATCTTTCGAAGAGACAATGACAGATGGTCCGTCGCCGTTTAAAGACAGACTTTAGCGAAGCACAAACTTTAAGCACTTCACATAACCTGAGGCTGATAGCGACATCGGAAGGTCAAGGACAAGGAAATATGTCTGCCTTTGGCTCATTTTCATTCCAACTGTAATAATGACGTTAAGCATTAGTATTTTAAGTTAGCTCAATGAGTGAATAGGAGTGTTCATTGTTAATGTTGCCGAGCTTCTGTTGATTCACAACGTTACAGAATTTCTGTTTATTTATTATAATGCTGCAGAATTTCTGTTCACTCATAATGTTAACGAATTTCTTTCATTGTTTAATTCTGCAGATTTCCTCTGGTCCATAAAGCTGCCCAGTTTCATTTTATTGACAATATACTACCAACGTTCTCTTTGTTGATTATAATGTTAATTTGTGTTTATTTTTTTAAACTGGATAAAAGTTTTACTGCGTAGGCTTCCGTTCTGTCTTTATTGAGACATTACCCAATATAGATTCATGGATAATGCTGCCAAACATTTTCTCATTCATAATTCTTCACGCTCTTTATTCAAAACAAACTTCTTAGTTTTTGTTTATGATGTTTTAGTCTCGAACTTCTGCTCACATTAAAAAATATCTGTAAGCCAACCAGACACTCAAACAAAATCAACTAGCAGTGTACCCTTCTTCAGCGACAATTTAGAACTTCATGCAGCTAGTTAATATGTATCATTTGTCGGACTCCGTTCCTGATCGTTAATTATGGAAGATAAGAAATCTTTGGTAATATTATGCAATATCGAAGATAAAATGTCAGAATGATCTTGTTTAATTGAAGCTGCTTTTCCAGAATGATAGCAAGATAAAAACTACAGAGAAGGTTTAAATCGTCGTTGTTACTGTAGTAAATGACAGAAACATAACAAAAGATTGGGATAAGATTACAAAAATAATAGGATTTTAGATTAGAAATGCAGTGGCTAAGTAATAAGAGCCGAGGTAATATTTCAAAAACTGGATCACTTGGGGACATAGCATTTGAGCGGTGGAGGTTATGTGGATGAAATGCCAAGAAAACACAGCTTCCCTACTACTTGAAACAGCACCCATCCTCCGCAAAACCAAGGTTCGCAACCAGTTAACCAACATATAACAAACGTCATGAGAAGACTAAACAGTAATAAGAGTAATAATGTTGATCTTAATTTTATTATCATAATCGTTGAGATTTGTTAATTTTCTTTTTAAACAGTATTTCATTCATTCTTCCAGATTTTACCCTATGTTCTAACCGAATTATTATTTAGTGTTACAGTTCTGTCTGCGTCGGACATATTTCAGAGGAATGCCCGCCCGCTAGATAACCACAACAGAATAATCAGGAGCTAGCACTGGGCAACTCAAACTAGATTGAAAATATCAGAAGATGGCTGACGGGTATAAACTGATGGTCAAGCACGTACGACAAATTGTACAAGTCAGTTCCACGCGACAGAAGGCCAAATATGGCCCTGATATGAAAAATGTTGACATTTTGGAGGGAGAGACGGGAGGCTATTCTCTCCTCGTGGACAGGTAACTCTTACAATTATCTTATACAGAGCTACATTAATTTATCGCGTCCGCAAAGTGTACTTGACAGTGATAGAAGGAAAGGGAGGTAAAACAAAATGTGTTGTTAAGAATCTGGGCAAATTGCCAGTACCGAACACACAAAGGGTTAAAGAAAGTTGTGAGAGATCAAAACGGAATCTCTGTGGGTGGGTAAAGGAATGAGATAACGCAACCACCATAATGATAAGTCACAAAATCTCCAGGAAAGGGAGATAAAACAGCATTGCGCTATAACTTAAGATAGGCATCCGGTTGAAATATTTCGAGGATGCTGTTTGTAATTGCAGTTCTTAGGTCCGAGTTCAAAACAAAATGTTACGATATCTTTGGTGTGCATTTTCTAAAACTGTTTTCAATGATTCGGGTTGGATAGCCTGGCCGCTCTTCATTACTCTTCAAATGTGATTGGTCAATATGAAATCACGTCACTAACTCATTACTCCACGATCCTGATGTGCGCCTTGTTAGCGGAGATTTAATAAACATCGCTCAGGTTTGATATTTCGACCAAGACATCTTGGGAAGGGGGTTTGCCTCGTTAAACTGACTTAACAACAAAGTATCCGTCCTTAAGATGATAGCGAGCGGTTCTTGCTTACAAAGATTACTTAATTTATGGGGAGCGCTTCCGGAATAGGCTGATTTCGCGCTTTACAAAGATAATAGAACATGTCCGAATTTAAAAACTGTTCCCTAAGAATCAAACAGACATTACGTGTACATGCAGTGGAACTTTAGAGTATTGAATAATATTATAACTGGAGGAATAATTTCATTCCTTCAGAACGTCGTGGGCCTCAAACTCCTTCATGAGTTCTTTACAACACTTCACTAATGTTTATTTTATTTTATTTTTATTTTTTATGACTATTACTATCTCTGTTTCATTTTCCCCTTCTTTATTTTGGTTGTTTGTTGTTAATTTACACATGGATAGATAGATAGATAGATTAGATTAGATTAGATAGATAGATAGATAGATAGATAGATAGATAGATAGATAGATAGATAGATAGATAGATAGATAGATAGATAGATAGACAGATAGATAGATAGATAGATAGATAGATAGATAGATAGATAGATAGATAGATAGATAGATAGATAGATAGATAGATAGATAGATAGATAGATAGATAGATAGATAGATAGATAGATAGATGGATGGAAGGATGGATGGATGAGAAAAATTACTGAAAAAGAAGACTGAAAGGTTGAGTAAATGCCATTTAACGAGACAGACAAACAAGCTGATAGATATAAATGCATGCATTTAGCAATGATTGTTTGCACCACCCACATCGTTAGCCCCACACTCATACACACATACTATTTAAATCACCCACATTGTTCGACCTCCACACACACAAAAATACACTATGTTCGTACACACACACACACACACACACTGTTCACCTCCACATATTATACACACACACATTCTCCCTCTTTGTCCCACACTCTCGCGCACACATACACACACTTTTCGCTCCAAAAAACTCTCACATACAGTTTGCCCCCCCCCTCTCTCTCTCTCTCTCTCTCTCTCACTCTCACCCACACAAGACGCACACACATAAACACCGTGCGCACATCCACGTTATGTCACCTTCAAGCTTATGTAAGTTTTTTCTTCGACAGAAAATATGAATAGAAAAAAATTTGGGATAGCATTACCAACGCAAAATTAATTAGTCTTTCTCTCGTCCATTTGGAATATTAGTGTGCCGGAATAAATTTGTCTATCACTATTTCTAAATTTAATTGTTATATAAATTGTTAAATGTCAAAGTGACCCGACCTTGGGCACTGTTTATGCTGATATTTTAAGTGTCAAAGTTGGAAGTAAACAACTCATTTGGAGGACAGGCTAGAAATTGCTTATGCAAATCCAAACAGTTCCAAATGGATGAGTCGATTTTCTGACTAATATTTTCCCACTTGTTCATAGGAAGTTTCTTTGTTGAACAGGTACTCTATTCTAATTACTTTAAATTTGAACTTAACTCGAGTCCGGTCATAAAGTCGATCGTTAACTTATGGTAAGTTAATTGACTAATAAAGGAAGAATGGACTTAGAATGTTTCGTACTTGTTTGCTGTTGATCTATGATTTGAAATAGAGAATGCTTTATGTAATTCATCCATTATTTCTAATTTGACTACATTGCACATTATACTTATGAATTTTGATTGATGCTACATTTCTTAAGCTTTGTGTATCGGGCTAACGAAATTGTTTTCAGGGATTTGTAAGTTGAAAATGTTTGTAAGCGAGAAAGGAGTTTAGAGATGAAATATGCCTGAAATTTAGTCGGATTTAATTTGACTTTTGCAGAGGATCATGCCTTTTGTTTTTCTTTGTCACGTCATGCTATGGTGAGTACTGTGCTCTACTAGATCACGTTGTGTGTGTGAATTCAGCATTGTCGTCAACTTATCAGTAAAACGTGTTGCTGTAAGTTGATTCCTGTGAATTCCATTCGAGAGCAGAATAGCTTAAATTTGTGGATTGAGTTTGGTCTCAAGAATTCAAAGATTATTTTCAATGTTCCTCGTGATGTCTTGAGTACGCATATGAAAATTCAAGAACATTCCTCCTGATGTGCTTAATAGTGCAAATGAAATTCAAGATGATTCTCTATGGTGCTTTTGTGGGCACATCAAAAATTCTGGGACAGTTGTGAAACGTGTCTAGAAGTACACCTGGGACCATTCTCTGAATAAGAAAAATGTGACTTGTTGCAAGTGAGCGGTGATTGTGAAACACGTACCATTGACAGATACCAACTTTGAACAGGTTAAGTTCGTTGACTTTATTTCTCCTAAACTCTACTCTCATTTCTGTAATGATATCCCTGAACTTGATTATGTATTTGTGTTAATTAACTACTTATGTCTTATCTAGGATAATCTGAATGATTGTCCAGTTTTAATAGAACATTGTTGTGAATTGATGTAAATGTTAATGCTCTTTTGATTTTTATTCATATGTTGTATATTTCATTGTTGCTTTAATAAATTTATTGATAAATTTATGACCTTCTTACACATATTGATAACCTTATGTTGGAGAAGAAAGTGGGTGGATGTAGCTCGATAATATAGTTTAAAAGATGGATTTATCTTCTCGTTTAGTAAGACGTTTTCCACCTATGGAAATATTGTGTGACGGTAAATGTTTGTCTAAAACGTTGTGGAAGAGGAAACGTTTACAGCGCCCGCATATCCGCCAAGTGAGAGAGACGACTGGTGTCTTCTGGAGAATTATTAATAGCATAAATTAAAATGTCATCGCTTGTAATTAGTTATGGGTGATTAATTAACAATAATAACCAATAACTAGTGTGACGTAGGCCTCACAATCAGTATCATTATTTCTCAGTTTATTTTTTATTGATTAATATTTATTTTTATGTCAAAGAAACGGCTTGCTGGCTGACATTGGTCCTACAGTCGTTTTGGACGAGAAGTACCGTCAGGCAAAAATCGATCAGATTCTGGACGCTTGCGGAAAGTGTGTTTTACCTGGTAATATTTCTAACAAGTAAAACTGTAAGCTATGCATATACAATAACCAACCAAACGTTCTAAATCGGCTTTAAAATATTTAAATGTTTATTTTTTTTAAAACCACAATACCCCACCGATTAGTAATAGTGTTTTTTTTATGTTAAACAGCTAAAGACATGATTGTTGGTCTTTTACAAGATAGTAAAATGTCTGTGCACAAAAATATTTTTATAAACTATTAAAAATATTTTTTATTGTTTTTAAATAATGGAAATAAAGTAGAAAATATAATATTTGTAACTCTAGCTTTCCTAGAAAACAAAGAGGCAAGCGTTGTAAAAGCGATTGAAAGGAAAATGATTAGTTGTGGATTCTAAAATTTATTAACTGGACAAGGAAAAGTGGTTTCTCAGAGCAATTGTTTGGACAAAGAAGAGGGAGGGTTATAAAAGGAATTGATTTGATAAGGCAGAGGGTAGGTTCTAAAACCAATTGATTGGACAAGGTAATGTTGTTTCTAAAAGTAATTGTTTAAACAAGAAAGATTGTGGGTAATAAAAGATTGGATAAGTAAGAGTTTAGGTTCTAAAAATTGATTAATCCGGAAAGGAAAAGTGTGGGTTCTAAAAATGTATGACTTCACAAAGAAGGGTGTGGGTTCTAAAAACATATGACTGGACAAAGAAGGGTGTGGGTTCTAAAAACGTATGACTGGACAAAGAAGGGTGTGGGTTCTAAAAACGTATGACTGGACAAAGAAGGGTGTGGGTTCTAAAAACATATGACTGGACAAAGAAGGGTGTTGTTTCTAAAAGCTATAGAAATCGAGTTGCACTGCATCCCACTGATCCTAACTTCAATGGAAATAAATCTCTAACATTGTAAAACCACATAAAAGTGGTTATCATTAGTTTTAATATATTTGCCTTGTTTAGTTGTTTTTCTCTAAATTTGCCATGCCGTTCCAAAATTAGATGTAGTTTAATTTCTTTGTGCATTGGAGACTGATTTTGGTGATAGATAGGAAGGAAAACGAAAAGCGAAAGGAAGAAACAACATAAAAAGAAAGAAAATGAATTACTTTTTATTTCGAGCCATTTCAACAACACCAAAAATGAAATGCTGCTTTTCAGCGAAAGGTCATCTAGACACTTTTATTTTCGCAAATGAATGGACATTTTTTCCTATGGCAAGCGACGTTCACTGAAAAGCATTTCTAAGCAAAATATATTTCCTGTGCCCATTGATCTCATTTCGACGATCTGTGCGCGCGTGAAGTATGTGTGCGAATGTAAACGAGTAAAGCTGCTCGTTCTCTACTGGAAATTGTTTCGTGCAAGTCGGGCTGGTCACGCCAGACACTCGGCACTTCTTAGAATGCTTTGAAAGATTGGATGGGAAAATAACTGAGGCTTTTCATTTTCCACACTTATCAGTCTTGTAATCTCAAAAGTTTTTTCCTCTCTCTCTCTCTCTCTCTCTCTCTCCCTTTTTCCGCTTAACTCACGTTCACACACACACACACACACACACACACACACACACACACACACGCACGCACGCACGCACGCACGCACGCACACACACACACACACACACACTTCATTGCAATAGTTTAAGTGCCTAAACACTCTTCTTTTTTTTTTAACTCGGCCAACATTTCTTAATTTATTAGTTTTGATTTTTATAAAGAATTTTCTCATTACATTTCAGGTAATCTATAAATTTAAGAAATATTATTTGTATGCCATACAGTAAAGTGTTGAATAGAGTCATTTACGAGAATATCATTTGTATCAAGAATGCAACACATCTATAAAATATAGTCATAGTATTATTGTACCTGAAATATAAGGCAACTTTCATGTGATCTAATTTATACTTTACGTATTAATGCACATGGAGTATAAAGCAATTTTTCATCCGATCTATTTATAGTTTACGTATTATTACAAGTTACGGTTAACGCAGTTTTACACTGATTCATTTAAAGTTTACGCATTATTACAGGTGAAGTGAAAATCAGTTTTCGAATAATGTATTAAGAGATTGCGTGTTATTACACGTGAAGCATAATGCAGGGTTTATCGATATATTTAAGCTCTATTTATTTACATGTTATTATACGTGTAGTATAAAGCAGTTTTCTACTGATCTATTTATAGCTGATGTGCTATTTACACGTGCAGGACTTGTAGACGCACATACACATGCAGTGTGGGCCGGAGACCGGGTGCATGAGTTTACGATGAAGGTAACGCTGGTATTTGTATCCACTACATCACAAAGTAATATTGGTTGTGTATCCACTATATCTCAAGGTAACGTTGGTATTTGTGTCCACTATATCCCAATTTAAAGCTGGTATTTGTGTCCAATATATCCCAATGTAACGTTGGTATTTGTGTCCACTATATCCCAATGTAACGCTGGTATTTGTGACTACTACACCAAAAGGTATTGCTGGTATTTGTGACTACTACACCAAAAGGTATTGCTGGTATTTGTGACTACTACACCAAAAGGTATTGCTGGTATTTGTGACTACTACACCAAAAGGTATTGCTGGTATTTGTGACTACTACGCCAAAAGGTATTGCTGGTATTTGTGACTACTACGCCCAAATGCAGTGATAAATATGTATCTGCTACGCCCAAAGCTACTAGTCTCTACTACACCCAAAAGTAACGGTAGTACTTGTGTCTACTATATCCATGATACTGATCGAATGCATTATACAACCATACCCAGTCCTCTTCGTCATATCTGACTAATTTAATATCGGTCAGTCTCTAATTGTCTGGAAAACCCTAACATATGACTAGTAGCAGGCATTATTACAACACTAGCCTTATGCGTGCCTAGTCTAATTATCTACAACCCCACCACCACCACCCAGCACATAACCAACTATACATTATTCTTGTTTCTCATCCTTGACACATTAATGATTACTTTGACGAAATCAGTACCAATGCTGATGTGAAACCTGAAGTGTTACCAATTTCGCCACTAAAAGCAGAAAAGTTTAAACTTTAATAACACTATCCAGCTCAGTGTTTGTTGGATTGTTTCTCTAAATATGGACACCATTCATCATTATTAAGTCAAATTTTGCACGTCTGCATTTTGAAGGGAACGGTGGATATGACAATTTTTCCTTGAATAAGTAATTGCAAAATGACAAATTTCACTGAGTTGAAGTCACTGGGCGAAGAAAGTTTATCGACCAAGACGTGTCTCTATTTTACTCTCTAAATACATCTTTCAGAAATCGGTGCCTGCAGCATTGAGGAGGTAAGATAATTATGGTTTGAATGGTGTGCTGTGTGTGTTGATCGTCTCTTTGATTTCAGCAAACAAAGAGCTGGTGAGCTTTAACGCTTGATGCCGTCATCTATGCTCAATGAGTTGGATTGAATCGGCGACTTCCATTGACGTCGTCAGTGACCTTCAAATGACGTCAAAGAACGCTCATTTCGACCTCTCTTCAACATTTGCAAATGCTAGAGTGAATTCATTCAACATATCTGTTACATTAGTCGCATGTCACTCAGTGACCACTGTCAAGAGTGCCTCAGTGACCACTTTCAAGAGTGCCTCAGTGACCACTGTCAAGAGAGCCCTTCACTGAAGTGAAAAAAATATCACCAGATGATTGAAAGCCTGTGTACATATTTATAAAATTTTCGTTTATATTTTGACAGTCAAGATTTCCTAATTTACTTTTGACTTTTAGGATTTCTTTTGACGTATTTCTTTATGAGGTGGTCTAAGTTCGATGAATTTCTTGAATAATTCATTGACTTTTCTAATGTTGACAGCATTTGTCGAGCGAATAAGCATATTCATTATGCAGATGATATTATTTTTATATTTTACTTTTTACATTATATAGCTATCAATTTGAGAATTATCTACTCTTGCAAACACTTCAACAATATTATATTTATATTTTACTTTTACACTACATAACAATCACTTGGAAGTTATCTTCTCTTGCAAACACTTCGACTACATTATTTTGATACTTTACTTTTATGCTACTCACAACTTTCACGACTTACTTAAAATATCGGTCAAGGTCGGTGATATTTGTAAATCCTCCTATATGTTTGCTTGATCTTTTTCACTGGCTAAATATTTGTAATGTTTCGCTTGAATAGGCATACTAATCCATCGTCATTGAGTTAAGATGTTTCTCTTATTTTCTTTCATTGACTAAATATGCATCTCTATTTTCTTCCATTGGTCAAATATGTTTCTATTATCTGTTGCAGTTGGCTAAATATGCTTCTATATTCTGATTCATTGGCTAAATATTTTTGTAATTTCTCAGGTAGACTTCAGTTGGCTGAAAATATTACTCTTTTCTGAATGTTTTTCCTGATCTGTTTCTTTTGCTAAATATGTTCTCTGTTCTTTTTAATTAGGTGAATGTTTTTCTGCCCTGCTTTAGTACACTAAATATGTTTGTCCTATTTCTTTGGCTAAATATGTTTGTCCTATTTCTTTAGCTAAATATATTTGTCCTATTTCTTTGGCTAAATATGTTTGTCCTATTTCTTTGGCTAAATATGTTTGTCCTATTTCTTTGGCTAAATATGTTTGTCCTATTTCTTTGGCTAAATATGTTTGTCCTATTTCTTTGGCTAAATATGTTTGTCCTATTTCTTTGGCTAAATATGTTTGTCCTATTTCTTTGGCTAAATATGTTTGTCCTATTTCTTTGGCTAAATATGTTTGTCCTATTTCTTTAGCTAAATATATTTGTCCTATTTCTTTAGCTAAATATATTTGTCCTATTTCTTTGGCTAAATATATTTGTCCTATTTCTTTGGCTAAATATGTTTGTCCTATTTCTTTGGCTAAATATGTTTGTCCTATTCCTTTAGCTAAATATGTTTCTCTGATATATTTCATTGGCCAAGTATGTTACATGTTTCAAAAGTGAATATGTTACAATGATCTGATTTAGTTGGCTACATTTCTCTGTTCATTGTTATTAGCTATACATGTTTCTCTTTACTATTGTATTGGCTAACTGTATTTTATACTGTTTGTAAGCTGACTGAAGATGACATCTGATTCCTTTAAGTTGGCTAAACTTAATTCTTTTCCACCAGCTGGCTGGAGCCACTTACATGGAGATCCACGAGGCAGGGGGTGGCATTTATTTCACCGTGAACCACACCCGCAGCGCCAGCGATGACACCCTGTTCCACTTACTTCGAGTGCGTCTTCTGAAGATGCTGCGCTCCGGCACGACCTTGGTGGAGGTCAAAAGTGGCTATGGCCTTGACCTTGACAACGAAGTGAAGATGCTACGCGTGATTGAACGTGCCCGACGAGCCGTACCCATTGACATCTCGTGCACGTACTGCGGGGCTCACGCTGTGCCCATGTGTGTTTTCAATGTTTCTTTTCATTTCTATTGTATTCAATATTTTTTTGTATTGTATTTAATGTTTTTCTTAAATTTTTATTGTATTTAATGTTTTTAAGGAAATTGTAAGTCAAAAAGTGTATTTGCAGTGTTGTTTGTTTGTGTGTTCGCTTTTTGGCTTGTTTGTTTATAATTTGCAGGACAGCAATGCAGAACATGCACAAGAACCATTGTTTAGCTTGGTTACTTTCCATGTTTTTAACACACTTGGCAAAGTCTGCAGAAAAATGGAAAAAAAACTTCTCAGGCTGCTCCCTTGTACATTTTATGGACGTGAACAGGCAAACCTTATCATTCCTCTGCCAGTGACGCTTGTTCAGGCTTCTCTTTAAACAGGTCAGGTATCAGGCAACTTCTTCTTTATCTAGGATGATGGCAGATTCCGGCGCCAGCCGATTTCTCTGCCTGGTATGAGTGTGTCGCTGTTGGGAGGGTTGAAGATGATGAGAGAAAGACTGCAGCATGGTCGAAAGGAAATTTGTAATGGTTAGTGAGCAGTGTGACTGGTGCTTCATTCCTAGCCGGTAGAGACATGTAGTAGTCCGGTTTTCCGTGGGCTACTGCTAGGGTGATTGGTGTTGTTATCTTCTAATTTGTTGTTGTTGCCGCAGTCCCCGGTGTTGGGGGGAGAGTGGATGGGGGCATCTTATAGAGCCCAGAATGGTAGCCCACCAGATCTGTACCTAGTTACTACACACGCCCGGGATGTTCAACCCCCTCTCCTCCTCAATGGTGTTGTTGTCATCGTTGTTGTTGTCGCTGACGTTGTCCCGGGTGGTGTCCGTTGGGATTTGTAGACTGAAGCGGGAGGTCCAGCATCAGCTGTATTTTGTCCGCAATAGGGTGGTTGAAAAATCCCCACTGTGAATACTGTTGCTCTCTGTACACCCGCCGTTGTCGTTGGTGATGGTAGGTGTTCTTTTTGTTGTCTGCGTCTGACTGGCGTCGTACAGCCGCTTCTTCTGTGGTTTTCTGGGTTGTTCGTTTGGTGTGTGTCAAGTAACATTTGTCCAGTACTGTCCTTGGATGCGGCAAAGTCACCTTAATTACTGAGCGATAAGTCTTTGGTTGAGCGTCAGCGCTTCTTACAACTCCTATAGATCACAGGAATCCAATCATCACACTCTGATTATTAGTGCAGGTGGCATGCTGATCTTTAGTGCAGGTGGCATGCTGATCTTTAGTGCAGGTGGCATGCTGATCTTTAGTGCAGGTGGCATGCTATTCTTTAGAGCATGTGGTATGTTGTTCTTTAGTGCATGTGGCATGCTGATCTTTAGTGCAGGTGGCATGCTGATCTTTAGTACATGTTGTTTTTTAGTGCATGTGGCATGTTGTTCTTTAGTGTAGGTGGCATGCTATTCTTTAGTGCATGTTGCATGCTGTTCTTTACTCCATGTGGCATGCGGTTCTTTATTAAATTTGTGCATGTGGCATGCAAGACGGCCACACTGACCTCGCTAGCTGCAAATGTTGTCTGGTCAAATTAAAGTCAAACAGACAACTGCAGTAAAATGCAAGGACGCTTCGTGCACGAGGTGGGTCAACCGCAGAAAATGGATTTGAACACATTGTGAAAACATTTTTACTTATTGTCGCACAAATAGGGAAGTGTTGTATTGAAATTATTAAATCCCTTGTTTTGTTAGTGCCTTAGCCACAGCTCCACCTTACGGCAACTAATTCTCATTGGTTGAAAGTTGAAATATCGTTGTACATCAGTCGTCATACGGTATTCCAATTCTTATGTTGAAATTATTTTTTAAGCAAGTTATTTAAAATATGCTCTTTCAGAAACAACAAGGTGTATCCACCATTTCTTAAGGTTTATTTTATTTTATTTTATTTTTTTATTATTTTGTTTTGTTTTGTTTTGTTGGGAGGGGGGGGGCGTTTTGGTGCTGAGGCGGGAACCTGTTTTGGGGTTGTTTTTTTTTTTTAATGAAAGAGAATAAAAACTTAGAAATTCACACACACACACACACACGTAAGCCTCCAGTCTACACAGCATAAAGTTTTTGCATTTTGTATCCATACAAAGACAAGATTATTCTGAGTCAGACTGTAACATACTTTAGATATAGTATAAAATAATATAATATAACAGATGAGATACCTCTGCAAGGTTCATCAGAATTTTATTTTCAATGAATACACCAAATATGCTATTTGAACCGCCCACCACGAACAGTAGGTAATACTGTTTACAATAAATTCCTAAATAGAAAGAGCTTAATCCAAAGAGTTTAATCCTGTTGTGTGGATTTTTTTAAATAATGAATAATAGCAAGAGCAGGACATTTAAATGTTAAATTAAAATACGCTTTTATATTACTTTTGTTGTTGTTTTTTGTTGCCGTTCTTGCTGTTGTGTTTGATACTTAATTCATTAAAATGGCTGGATATGACCCATTCCACTGATGGATGGAAGGTTGGTTGGGGGTGGGGACTAAATATGTATATGATTATCCCAAATATGAATCTTAATTATTGCACGTTGAGCTGCAGACACAGCCTCTCTAGATGTCATTTTCACTGAAATCGATAAAAGTAATGACACCATCTTTTATCACTTATCTCAGTGGTCAGACTGCCCAGGAGGCAACGCAAAACGTGTTACAAGTGCAACTGCCTCGGATTCTGGAGCTGACGTCATCTGGAGAAATGAGCGTAGACAACATCGATGTGTTCTGTGAAGCCGGTGTTTTCGACCTGCAGCAATCACGTGACATTCTCCTGGCTGGGAAAGCCGCGGGCATGAACATTAACTTTCATGGAGAAGAACTGCACCAGCTGAATTCTGCTGAGGTAAGAAGCATTCGAGAACTTCCGAAGGTAGAGGCTAGACACTTTAAAGGTAATGATAGTGGTGGTTGTGATGGTGGTGGTAGGAGGAGGAGGATTGTAGCAATGGTATGTAGAGATGACGATGATGATTATGATGATGGTGGTGATGATAATTATGATGAATGATGATGATGATGATGATAATGATCTCTTTACAAGATTTATCAATGCTCAATGACACATTACTATTTGTGCACCAGAAAAAGAAACCCATCTAAGAGGAGGTCATCCACCAAACGCATATACGAAATGGACACAATTGGCACATGCACGACTCAATGAAACCACTCCACCGACTGAGATTATGAAATATCTTTACGAATCTAACCTCGAGAGACAGATGGTTCAAGAGAATGGTCTCTGATAAATAAAATAGTTATCATCCAAAAGTGTTTGTAGGCGAGGGAAGGTGTTATAATGCGTGCATCAAGATTGCGAATGTCTGTAGAAATGCATTGCCTAAGAAAGAAAAGTTTTTATTGGTTATGAAACAAAGAAAGAATTATAGGGCTACTACTATAGGCTACAGACGATAGGTAGGGTCTTGCATAAATGGATAACAGGGTATAGCGATTATATCCCCTTAATATGATAATTTATATTTTATTTTTAATTTGCATTTTCTTGGACTTATTAATAGCGACATTTTAATTTTTAAATGACTGCAAAGAATGATTATTTTTAAGTGTTTATTTCTGACTGGAGAATTATTTTAGAAGAAATGTTAAATAATAACGAATATCCTGTATCTAACTTCGTTTAAGGCATTACAAAATGTAATACAGCAAATCATCAACAAACAGTAATAGATCATTCAGTACAGTGGACAGTATCAACCGGACTATTATATATAAAAGTAGAAAACCTAGACACTAATATTTTTCAACTCATATAACGGAATTCGAATTAAAACCTCAAGGCTTCGTCTTCACTATCAGAGGTCTAAATTTCTGGTCAAAAATATGTATTCTAGGCCAGGCTACATCCCCTAAAATGTATCTGGCAGGGTCACTCGGAAATCGAGCCAACATCAAAGAAAGAATGAGAACAAAATATCCGCACACTCTTTGACAAGTGTATTTTATTTCTTTGATCACAGCGAACTACGGGGCGAGCGTACCGATAGAATGGCTGCATGAAAACTTTACTGGTCTGTGATGTGTGCGCGTAATTTCCAGAGCTCGTCAGAAACATTCAAAAGGTTCAAAACAAAGAGGGGAGAAAAAAAACGAGAGAAGATGATGAATTCTTTAATGTGAAAGCTAATGCTGTGAATGCCAGGGATATCTCTAGATGATGGATGACATCAATCTTTCGTTGTTTGAAGTTAATTCTGCCGGCCTGTATAATTCCCCTTTTTTTAAATGTTACGGTAAAACATCGGAAACCTGGATCGGATGTTATAAAATATGTTCAAGTAAAGGGAAACATGGTGATTTTTATTGTAGTGATGTTGCTGCTGCTGATGATGATGATGACTATTGTGGTGTGGTGGTGACGACGACGTGATGATAGTGATGTGTGTAAGTGTGATGGCGAGTATTATAGGGGTGGGAGTAGTTTGGGGAAGAGTGATTGAGGTGTGTGCATGTATGATGGCGAGTATTATAGGGGTGGGAGTAGTTTGGGGAATAGTGATTGAGCTGTGAATATGTGTGATTGCTAATATGATGAAATTATAATTGTGGTGGTATAGTTTGGTGATGGTGAAATTGTAATGGTGGTGGTAGTAGTTTGGTGAAGGTGAGATTGTAATGGTGGTGGTCGTAGTTTGGTGATGGTGTAATTGAAATGGTGGTGGTAGTAGTTTGGTGATGGTGAAATTATAATGGTGTAGTATTAGTTTGGTGGTGGTGGTAGTAGTTTGGTGAGGTGAAATTGTAGTGGTGGTAGCTGTATGTCTGATGGAAAGCAGGCCTTGTTTTTTGGTAATAGTGATTGAGCTGTGAGTATGACTGATGTCTATAATATGATGAAATTATAATGATGGTTTAGTTTAGTTATGGTGAAATTATAATTGTGGTGGTATAGTTTGGTGAAGGTGGTAGTAGTTTGGTGATAGTGAAATTGTAATGGTGGTGTTAGAAGTTTGGTGGTTGTGGTAGTAGTTTGGTGATGGTGAAATTGTAGTGGTGATGGTGGTAGTAGTTTGGTGGTTGTGGTAGTAGTTTGGTGATGGTGAAATTGTAGTGGTGGTGGTAGTAGTTTGGTGATTGTGGTACTGGAGTGTATAAGAACACAAAAGAGAAATAGTTGCAGAAGTGACGATTCTATAGTTAGTAATAATAATTAAGCAAGTCTGTGTACTAGTCATAGTTAATAATAATTAATTAAACCTGTATGTGTGCAAATCATAGTTAGTAATAATAATTAAGCCTGACAATTTGCTAGCCATAGTTAGTAATAATAATTAAACCTACCAGTTTGCTAGTTACAGTTAGTAATTGCCTATCAGTGTGCCAGTTATATTGTTAGTAATAATAATTAAGTCTGTCAGTGTGCTAGTCATAGATATAATAATTAAGCCTGTCAGTGTGCCGTCATAGTTAGTACTAATAACAATTAACCCTTTCAGGGTGTCTATCATAGTAATAATCATTAACCTTTCAGTTTTCTTTTACATACAAGTGAATATGCATTAATCAACTAAAGACAATCAAAACGATACACACGTGCAGACAGTAATCAAAGATTTTTTTTTAAATGGAGAGAATCCATCGGTTAACAGTATCACTTCTATAATCTATAATAAATAATACAAATTCAGTGTTGTGGGGTAGATGAAACTGCCTAAAAATATATTTGAAAGTCATATTTATATTGCTTTGAATCATTATATTAACAATGTCCATTCAAAGCAGAATCACAAAAGTGGATTAGTTTATTTTTATGAAAATAAAAGTCATGAACAGCAAGAGACATGACAGGTAGGCAACAGCAAATTAAAAGAAAAAGAAATCTTTGTTTAATTATCCAGAAGAGTACTTTAGCAAAAATTTAATTTAACCGCGCCAACCACTGACAATATATAGGGTTTTTTTAAAAAATATTTGTTTCTGTTTTTAATCATTAAGCACACAAAGAAATTATATATTTCAAGCAAGTTTAAACAACTTAAATAAAACACATCTCAAACTATAACTCTAACAGCTGACATTTCGACAGTGAAAACAAAATGGCGGATCCGGATGTTTACGATAATTGCCGAGTCCATCCGAAGTGCTCATTATCCATTCAGCTTCTAACGGTATTCTGTGGTGTGTGTAAAATTGATCTTTATCCTAAGGTGGTGGTTGTGGTGATAGTCGTCATCGTCGCCATTTTCTCTTCTCTCTCATCCAGCCAAAGTCTCAGTAATTTGTTCCTCGATATATTTACAGTTATTGAAAACGAAATGGTATATTTCTCATTAATGTCGAATCTATCAACTGTTTTCTGAATAGTAATGACGTTGTTATCATGCATTGTCAGGGGCAGGTAATTCCAACATAAGCAGGCAATTAAGACCCTGAGCACAAATGTTTGGCTCTCCTCTTTCTGCGCAAGAACATGATTCTGCTAAAGAATATTACGCTGTCACTTAAAGGTATCATAATTGCCCGTTCCGAGAATGGAGAGAAGACAGTTCTACGGAAATCTTTCCTTTAAGATATTTAGTTTTCAATTTTCTTAGCTGACTAACCTCTAAAATTGAAAACTGTAATTTACAAAAAGGAATCTGTGTGGGGGTGGGTGGGTGGGGCGGTGTTTGCGTTTGTGTGCACATGGTTTACAGCAAGGATGAGATAAATAGAATAAATATTTGTTAAAGATGTCCATTGTAGATTTGTGTTGCAGTTGTCTTTTTATGTTGGATATTGTTTTAATTTGTCTCCTTTAGCATTGCTGAAGCTGAAGGTACGAACGCGAAATGCTTGTAAAATCGGACATCTATTTAAGAAAATGTTCGAATAAATTTACTGTCAAACAATCCAAATTTCGCTGATAAGGTCATTTTGCCAGTGTATACCAAAAATGCGATGATTAACGTATTTCCAAACGGATTTGGTGATTGAGGGTTCTATACCGTTAGAAAATTCTGTTCTGGAAGAGTTCTGCCAATAACCCTCTTGAACTAAGCCTAAATTGTTCGGCGTTTGTGGGGGAAATACGCTGCATTAAATAGCCTGGATTAAAGGTTGCTAACACTGATTATTTAAATTAACCTATAACTTATCAGATATGAAACTCTCACCTTGCGGATGCTATAGACAACGTATGCGCATAAACTGTGAGTGCGACAGTTAAAGGTCACGACTCGTATTCATGATGGCTTCAGCACTGCAGTCTAATATACTTTCTCTCAAAGTTGAGAGATATTCCTGAATAAAATAAAATAATAAATGTACTCACGGTGCGTTAAAATTCACTTTAGGATAGGATTAACGTTGGGGCTTGTGTTAGTTTAAATTTTCTAATTGATATAGTAAATGTCATTGGTGATGACGAGCAGACGACTCAAACTAATCCCCGTCTACTCTTTCCGTTTATGAGTCCATTTGCCTTTTTACAACCCCTGATCATGTTTAAGTACTGGTTAAGAATTCTTAGCGAATGGTTTTGGTGTCATATACAGATGGGCGCAGAGATCGGTGCCATGGCTATCAGCCACCTTGAGGAGGTGTCGGAGATGGGCATCGCAGCCATGGCACAATCGGGTACGGTCGGGGTCCTCCTACCCACGACGGCTTACAACCTCCGTTTGACTCCCCCACCCGCACGCAAAATGTTGGAAGCCGGCATGGCAGTTGCCTTGGGATCAGACTTCAACCCCAATGCTCACTGTATAGCCATGGTATGTTTACTGTACAATGGTATGGTTACTCTACAATTGTGGTTATGTTACTGTACTCGTATGGTGTGTTTACGGTACGGCTAGCGTATGTTTAATGTAAAGCTTCGATATGTTTATTGTACAGATGTTCCGAGTACAGCCATGGTATGTTTACTTTAAACGGATATGAGATTAAATAATGTGTTGAAGTAGACAGCAGATTAAGAAAAGTGTAGAAGTAGACGACTGATTAAGTAATATGTAGAAGTAGACGACTGATTAAGTAATATGTTGAATTACACGACAGATTAAGTAAAGTATAGAAGTAGACGATAGATTATGTAATGTGTAGGAGTAGGCAGATTAAGTATGAAGAAGACGAAGACAGAGGATTAATTTGGTATTAAAATAGTCGACATAATGCTTACGGTGTAGAAGTAGACGGTAGATAAAGTAATGTATGCTGTACATTTATTATAACGTTGATTGATTAAATAATGTGTATTGGATTGTAGAAGTAGACAGTAATACTTCTAATAGAATGTTCATTATGTAATGTATAGAAGTCGACAGTAATACTTCTAATAGAATGTTCATTATGTAATGTATAGAAGTAGACAGTAATACTTCTAATAGAATGTTCATTGTGTAATGTAGTAGACAGTAATACTTCTAATAGAATGTTCATTATGTAATGTAGTAGAAAGTAATACTTCTAATAGAATGCTCATTATGTAATGTATAGAAGTAGACAGTAATACTTCTAATAGAATGTTCATTATGTAATGTATAGAAGTAGACAGTAATACTTCTAATAGAATGTTCATTATGTAATGTAGTAGACAGTAATACTTCTAATAGAATGTTCATTATGTAATGTATAGAAGTAGACAGTAATACTTCTAATAGAATGTTCATTATGTAATGTATAGAAGTAGACAGTAATACTTCTAATAGAATGTTCATTATGTAATGTTTAGAAATAGACAATGATATCTAATAAAATGTTCATTAAGTAATGTATAGAATTAGAGAGTGATATTTTAGGTGTTTTGTTTCAGATCTCTCTTTTCATTTACTTTTAGGTCTGTAAGCAAGGAACGATATTCCTAACTTTCCTGCTAGCGTCTTTTTTTTTAAATTAGAAAATGGGAGGTGTGTGTGTAAAGGGGGGGGGGGATGTCTATCATATCACGTGGCCTTTAAAATTGGCCTGTGCGCTTGTTGCCCAGGAAATAGCTTTTAGCTAATCACATGCATTTTACGTCTGTGCCGGAAATGGTAAGTAGTGTTCCTCATGCTTCGACTTTGTTATATTCAATATAATCCATAATCATACTGAATCAATAAGTTTTTTCACGAATATTTCACAGAATTTGCTCCGTATGGATAAACATACTGAAGATGTACGTTTTTTCACGAATGTTTCACAGAATGTATTCCATAATCACACTCCGCCAAAGTCAACACATATATAGTGATTAGCACACACTGTCAAACAAATAAGAATATTTTATTATTTATTGTTATTATTTTATTATTATGCAGGAGTCGACAGTTAGATAACTTTATTTCATTTAGTTTTGTAAATAATGGCTAAATGTGTTAACATGATCTGGGGATTGTAGGGATGCATAATATGTATAGACATATGTCTTTCTATGACAAAGTATTGAGATGTATATTCATAATATAGGCATATAAGGATGCAAAATATAGACATGTAGGAATGGACAGCATAGATATGTTGGATCCATAATATAAATATCCATAATCCATACTATAAATACGTAGGATCCATATGCAGGGGTGCATAGCAGAGATATACAAATTTGTAGTTAGCCAAGATAGCGTAGCATAAACAAATTAGCGTAGATAAACAAATTTATGTGTGTGTAATATTACATGCATGAATATTTGCTTCTGTAATCAGGTATACGAGAATATAATTTGTATACCATAAACGTAGTGTTGTGTATATGTGTGTGCGTGTGAAAGAGAGAGAGAAAAAAACCAGAGCGGGAGGAGAGAGATACTGATTCGATAGGGAAATCGTCGTTATTTTAAAATCTTGCTGTACCATCTCTGGTTGCACATCCCTTTTCAATCTCTGACTACACCTCCCCTTGCTGTACCATCTCTGGTTGCACATCCCTTTTCAATCTCTGACTACACCTCCCCTTGCTGTACCATCTCTGGTTGCACATCCCTTTTCAATCCCTGACTACACCTCCCCTTGCTGTACCATCTCCGCTTACTCCTCCCTCTGCTGTGAATCCCTGGCTACATCTCCCTCTGCTGTGAATCCCTGGCTACATCTCCCTCTGCTGTACCATTAATTATGGTTGTGCATTCTGTAGTTAGGTGTTAAGAACAGTGCTCTGCATGCCCTTATTTCACATGTTCGTCAAACGTCAAAATTAAATTTAGAACATTGTTCTGCATGTCCTCATTTCACCTGTCCGCATGGCGTCTAAATTAAATGTGGAAAAGTGTTCTGTATGTCCTCATTTCACCTGTCCGCATGGCGTCTAAATTAAAAGTAGAAAAGTGTTCTGTATGTCCTTACTCCATCTTCTTCATGACAACTAAATTAAGCATTGCACTGTCTGGCGGCAGCATTCTGTGGCTGTCTACGGTACTTGCGGATCAGGATATAGAGCAGATTGATACAGTTTTAGTGTTATAAGGCTATTAGGGTCAGGCAGGCATACCTTATTATCTTATCTCATTAAAAATAAATAGTAGTGCATTATCTTTTACGGTGTTCTCAGCTAAGGTCGAGATGACTGTTTTAGGTGTTTATAGGTGATCATAGTTACGATAGTCACATAACACTGCCCCACGCTCAGTTCTTTGTCTTCGAGTCAGTGCTGATTAGTAACAATGCGTGACACCTGAGTTCAGACATTGAGACGCGCGACGTCTTTGACAAGACTTTTCACCTGTCCCCTTGGTGTTCTGTCTTGTATTCAGCCCCTAGTGATGAACCTGGCGTGCGTACTGCTGCGCATGTCAATGCCGGAAGCTCTTGTTGCCGCTACACTGAATGCAGCAGCGGCTCTGGGTCAGTCGCACTTGCACGGGTCGCTGGAACCTGGCAAACTGGCAAATTTTCTGGTCCTCGACGTGCCCAGGTAAGGCGATCCTGTAAACAGTGGTATAAAGCGTTATCAGTTACAAGGCAAACTGCTCGGCACTGCTCATGTTAGGCTTGTCTTTTAACTGTGGATTACCGACAGATTACACGTATCGTCAAAGTGCCATTACAGGCGCGCACGCAGCATACACACACCATCTCTCACACATATAGAGAGAGCGAGAGGTAAGCTCATACCTATATACATACAGACCAAAATCTCGCTCGAACACACTAAGTCGTTTGCATACATACGAACATACAAACACTCTCTCTCTCTCTCTCTCTCTCTCTCTCTCTCTCTCTCTCTCTCTCTCTCTCTCTCTCACATAGAGAGATCGAGAGATAAGCTCATACCAATATTCATACAGACCAATAAACTTGCTCTAACACAGTTGTTTGCAGTCACACACACAAACTAGCTCTCACAAATAAGAGCGTACACATACCAACGCAAAGAACTCGTTTTAATAAGCAATTACGAGGCAGCGTGCAGATATAAACAATAAACAGACACATCACATAAATGCATATAAACACACACCCACATACTCACACAACATGCTTAACCACTAAGCACATACACAAACTTATTAAAAAAAAACGTTACACACACACATATGCTGCAGTAGATTTCAAAAGAACCAAGTTTTTTAGCACAATCACTGTCTTTTAATTAACATAAAAATAGTTTCTTTGTAACAAGTTCATTTTAATTAATTTAATATAAAATGTTTGTCTATTAATCCAGACTCGCTCAAACTAGATATAAACATACAAATGTGTGGTCAAAAGTAATTGAACAAGTGAGGCTAAATGCAACATAGGCTACATAGTAAGAGCGAAGACGGCCAATTTGGTATAGTCAATATAAGTGCGAGGCTACATAGTAACAGCGAAGACGCCCAATTTGGTATAGTCAATATAAGCGCATGGTTATATATACAAGATATATTACAAAGTAACAGCGGAGGCGCCCACTTTGGTGTAGTAAATAAGTGTGTAGCTACATATTAACAAATGTCACGCCCACTTTGGTGAAGTGTGACCATCCTCAGCGAGTCCACTTCTCTTACTCTCAGAAGGTAGTGCCTTTGTTTCAATGATAGTAATGTGTGCTCGCATAGTAAAAAGCTGTTTTTATTGACGAAATGATTAAATGACATGTAAATAAGGTCTATAATTATAGAATAATTGTTTCACGTGTTAATAAGGCCTAAGATTAATGTGTTTATGTCTATGTGTGTGTTAATTTTAATTTTTTCACACTTTTGATCTAGCCTGGCTTATACTTATTGCAAGTGACGTTAAGTTACAAGGGCGTGGAAATAAAGACGCAATACACACAAATAAACACACGCGCTTACATAAACAACACATAAATTGTTTTTCTTTCTTTTATCTTATACATATTCATTAATACTCATTTACTCATTATAATTAACTTGCTCACTTTTGCAGCGTCTAAGAACCTCACTAGATGCATAAACTTTTTTTTTAAATTCAGCCTCGAAGGTTAACATATGCAGTTCAAAATGTTTTTCTGTCTGCTGTCACTAATTCAGTGAGTCTGCCATCCATTTTTGATCCCTCTTTGTCTGGGATTGGGGGATTGGGAGTGGGCCTTTAAATGCCCGAGCCATTGTTATCATCACGATCTAACTCGCTGCTCAAACCTTAATTGAGGTGACAGCCGATATCTCCCAGTAGACCAAATGCACAGCACTTGAAACCGTATCGCTGTGCAGAAAATCGTCTGCTACAACTGAAGAGTCGTCCTATTTTACGTTTGACGGTGCTCTGCCTCATTTCCTGTAGGGGTCAGAATTACGGGGCTCGCTTACGGTTGAACAGACAAAACACTCGAAAATTAAACAAACGGTACCTCAGCTTTATCAAGGGAACAACTATAAGACGTGACGCGGCTTAAAAGGGGGACGTTATCCACAGTACAGTTGTTGAAGCATTCGGGGGGGGGGGGGTAAAAGAATAAAGGTGTCGTTGAGATCGATAATTCTACCGTCATCACAAAGTACTTATTACACTATTATTTCAATAAGCTTTATGTTCATTTGTCATTTTTTTTGCGATTTGGGAAATTAGGACCAGGAGAAAGGTTTTTTCATAGATTCAGCTAAAATAAAGGCGTTATTCATATTAGTGGGGAAAAAAAATCTATTTACCGCTAAGTAACCAAAGGAAAGACACGAACTTGTGCAAACAAGATTCGAATTACTGTTTGAAACGTACGGGATACGTAATCTGTTTGGATTTTAGGTGCACTTGACTCAAGTCATAGGATGAGCTCAAAGTAAAGTTTGCGTGATCATAGAGGATTATTTTACACTCCAGTCGAAAACTACTATGCATTACGATTGTTTGAGTAGAATGGATTACTGGTATAACCAAGTCAAAACGTAGGATTATCAAGGCAGTGATGTTGCTATAATAACAGGATTACTGGTACTAACAAGTCAAATCATAGAACTAGCAAGGCATTAAGGCTGCAGAAATAAACAGGATTATTGGTACAAACAAGTCAAATCAAAGGATTAGCAAAACATTGAGACTGCCATATAAACTGGATTATTGGTACAAACAAGTCAAATCAAAGGATTAGCAAGGCATTGAGACTGCTGAAATAAACAGGATTACTGATACTAGCAAGTCAAATCGTAGGATTAACAAGGCACTGAGGTTGCTATAATAAAATGATTACTGGTAGAAACAAGTCAAACCACAGGACTATCAAAACATTGAGACTAAATGGGATTACTGGTAGAAACAAGTCAAATCACATGACTATCAAAACATTGAGACTAAATTGGATTACTGGTAGAAACAAGTCAAATCACAGGACTATCAAAACATTGAGACTAAATGGGATTACTTGTACTAACAAGTCAAATCATAAGATCAGTAAGACCTTTAGGTTGCTTTAAAAAAAACAACAGGATTATTAAGAAGCCGAATCATATACATTGATTAGCAAGACCTTGCTTAACTAAGAGTGATTACTTACACACTCAAATGAAATCAAAGGTATAAAAAGGCATTAATGATATTTGACAAAACCGAACGACTTGTACATTGAAGTCCGGTATTAGCAAGACATTAAGTTTGCTTGAAAGACAAAGGATTATTCATACAGTCAAGTCAAGTAGGACTGACAAGGCATTAAGATTGCTTGAAAGGCAAAGGATTATTCATACAGTCAAGTAGGACTGACAAGGCATTAAATTTGCTTGAATTATATGATTCTTCGGAGATTCATGTCAAATCGTGTGGAACAGAACGCATACAGGAGGTTTGAACTACTGGACTGATACATTCAAATATGTTCAAGGATTTTCGAAGCATACATCTTATTAGAACGGATAGTATAGATCTTTGAACAAACAGGATTATAGATACAATTGCGATGGTATAGATCTTTGAACAAACAGGATTATAGATACAATTGAGATTTTATAGATCTTTGAACAAGCAGGATTATAGATACAATTGATCCTATCATGTTAGAGAGTCACATTAATAATCCTATCCTGTCAGAGAGTCACATTAATAATCCTATCCTGTCAGAGAGTCACATTAATAATCATATCCTGTCAGAGTCACATAGTAAACCACATCAAGTCTAGGATACCCACAACTTACAAAATGCTTGAACAAATAGAATTATCGACACACTAAAAAGTTCACATTAAGCTACACATAACAAAGCACACAAGCTGTTTGAAATATTTAGGATTATTAGTAACACCAAGTCCAGTACAAATTAAGATTATTAGCTACACCAAGTCCAGTAACAAATTAAGATGATTAGCTACACCAAGTCCAGTAACAAATTAAGATGATTAGCTACACCAAGTCCAGTAACAAATTAAGATTATTAGCTACACCAAGTCCAGTAACAAATTAAGATGATTAGCTACACCAAGTCCAGTAACAAATTAAGATGATTAGCTACACCAAGTCCAGTAACAAATTAAGATGATTAGTAACACCAAGTCCATTACAAATTAGGATTATTAGTAACACCAAGTCCAGTAACAAATTAGGATTATTAGTAACACCATGTCCAGCAACAAATTAGGATTATTAGTAACACCATGTCCAGTAACAAATTAGGATTAATTATTAGTAACACCAAGTCCAGTAACAAATTAGGATTATTAGTAACACCAAGTCCAGTAACACATTTTGTAAGGAAGGCAGTGTATAAACCAGCAGGATTATTGGCAACAGCGAGTAGTAAGTTCGTATCGATTGACAGATTTTTTTGGCATACAAAGCTCTACTCAGACGACCTAGCAGCGGCCGACAACAAATGTTCATTGCCAGGGGTAAGGAAAAGTCGTCTCCCCCTTCCGCCTCTCCCTAATTCCTACCTAACTCCACACGCGCTGGATATAGTGAATATGAGGAGGTACGTCACATTTTATTTACGTTGGAAATCCCATTCTCTCGTGTCAAGCCCCATTACTTTGGAGCTATTCCAGGAGAAAAACTGTCGTGGACGTAACACGTCTTACGAAGGCGTCAAATAGAAAGCTATTTCTGTGCTGTAAAATAGAAATCTGTCAGCGTAATGTCTAAAGTAGCAGTGACCTTTCATAAACGAAAAGGGAAAAAACAAAGAGTGACTATGAATTTCGACTTTTCGTGAAAGTTAAGAAAGAAAATAGCAGTGTTCGGTAACCATGAATTTTAATTAAAAATAAAAGAATGAAAACATAAACGCCAAATCTCCTAATTTCTAATAACACACACACACACACACACACACACACACACACACACAGTAACAATGTACT
Organism: Sinotaia quadrata; assembly: GCA_028829895.1. Classification (NCBI taxonomy): domain Eukaryota; kingdom Metazoa; phylum Mollusca; class Gastropoda; order Architaenioglossa; family Viviparidae; genus Sinotaia; species Sinotaia quadrata. The sequence continues at coordinate 21,826,589 of CM054178.1, forward strand.
GAGATATAGAACTGTATTACTACAAAACAGAAATATGACTTTCTCTGCATAATAATGAGTTCTGACCCTTGCTTTTATTTCGTCAGTGTAAACCTTCATAATAATGCGTTCTGACCCTTGCTTTTATTTCGTCAATGTAAACCTTCATAATAATGCGTTCTGATGCTTGCTTTTATTTCGTCAGTGTAAACCTACATAATAATGCGTTCTGACGCTTGCTTTTATTTCGTCAGTGTAAACTTACATAATAATGCGTTCTGACGCTTGCTTTTATTTCGTCAGTGTAAACCTACATAATAATGCGTTCTGACGCTTGCTTTTATTTCGTCAGTGTAAACTTACATAATAATGCGTTCTGACGCTTGCTTTTATTTCGTCAGTGTAAACCTACATAATAATGCGTTCTGACGCTTGCTTTTATTTCGTCAGTGTAAACCTACATAATAATGCGTTCTGACGCTTGATATTACTTCGTCAGTATAAACCTACAAACGTGCTGACTTCGCTAGTCAGTTCCAAACAAAATGTCCATATATAAGTCAAACATTGAACTGTACGGCGTAATGACACGTGCTATTCTTCATTAATGCGTTCAATAGAATTGTATCAGTGATAATGAATATTTTTAAAGTATACAGTAACATTGTGAATTATGTATTCAGTTACACAACCAAAAAAATAGGTACGGCAACGTTGTGACATAATGTATTCGGTTGCCAGGCAACTCTATGAAATAAGTATAAGTATAGAGAAAGTGACCAGTAGCATCACATCTTTCTCTTTATCTTGTTCCAATAAAAATACTATGGCATAATGTTTCACTTTCCCCATGATTCATTTTGTAACTTGATTCGTAATTACTGACTTCATTTCACACGTAGCCAGGCTAGACTATTGCTTTATCAACTCTCACTCATAGCTGAACCATGACGAGAAGAGAATATCTGAAATATGATGTCAAAAGTGTGTGGGGTGGGAAGAGTACAAGCAAAAGACGCTAAGCAGGGCATCCTAAAAAAAAACCACGTAATATATTATTTAAGTCTATGTACACACGCACAGAAACACACATAGATAGATAGATAGATAGATAGATGGATAGATAGATAGATAGATAGATAGATAGATAGATAGATAGATAGATAGATAGATAGATAGATAGATAGATAGATAGATAGATAGATAGATAGATAGATAGATAGATAGATAGATAGATGGATAGATGGATGGATGGATGGATGGATGGATAGATAGATAGATAGATAGATAGATAGATAGATAGATAGATAGATAGATAGATAGATAGATAGATAGATAGACGCGTATTACACACATGTGTAAAACGCGCACAAATCTACGCCGTCACGCTATAATATATTTGTACAGACTTACGAACTCACACAGGCAGACCAACAACAAATAAAGCAACACACACTGACTTTTGCATGCAAGTCCACCACCCCTCTCTTTTCTTCTGATTGCCACTCTAGAACACCACCGTATTCAGATGTACTGTATGGGGTGAGAAGGGTATGGGGAATTCTTGTATGGAAGGGACAGTATTGATCACAATACAGCTATTTTATAGAGTTAGTTATTTCTGTTTGAAACAGAAACTTGTGTGAAAATGCCGTTGTCCAATCCAGCTTTCTAACAATGATATCCTAATCACCTCCAGTCAGTCTGTCGGAATAATGTTAGTAGTCGATTTGTTCCCCACCGAGTGCAGGTCAGCAGCAGATCCCAGGGACTGGCTCTAAGGTTTGGCGGCTCGTCGCATCGTATCCTCTCGCTACAAAAGAATGTTTTACCGTTCTGGATTGACGTATGGAGGCTTTCCTAGTTCCAGATCGATGATTTTGTTGTCGGCGGAACAGTTTTCTAATAAGATGTATAAATCGTTAGACAGTTAGGCAATTTTGCCTCACAACTCAGGCCCGGGCCAGATGGTCGTGTGCTACTGCATCTTGCGGCTACTGACAAGTGAAAGTACAGCCGGGTATTTTAACTGATGTCATTACGAGAATTATGTTTGGCACCAGTCTACCCGACATACCGCATTAGACCCCATTCCCCCCACCACCACCACCAACCAAATCTCTCTCTCACACACATACACACAACTCACTAACATATATATGTGGAATATATGTTAATAAAATTTAAAATTAAAATTTAATTGTACTTAATAGGAGGATACATCAGTACACACACAAAAGACATGCACACGCACATAAAATATAACGCATAATACCGTATTGCTTTTACTGCTTTTAACTTCTATTTTTATTTTATTTTTATACCTTGCCCCACTCCGTCACGACTTTCAATTATTTTATTGCCAGGCACTGATTGATTGTTAATAAAAGAAAATTAATATCCACTCCATAGATAGATAGATAGATAGATAGATAGATAGATAGATAGATAGATAGATAGATAGATAGATAGATAGATAGATAGATAGATAGATAGATAGATGTATTGTACATATAAAGTGTGTCTGCGTGCATGTGTAAGAAACGCGCATCAGGGATGGATGGATGGATGGATGGGCGAGTACATAGTGATAGCCAAATTAACCTCACTATCGGTTTATACTCTTTTCTGTACGTCCTAGGTGGGAACACCTCATTTACCAAATGGGAGACCACTCTGAACTAATCTCTGACGTCGTGTGGCATGGAGATATTGTTCATTCCAGACAGCGTGACTCCAAGGACAAGTGACACTGAGATATTAGTAGTCGGGCGGACGCGATCTGTTTCGTGACGAGTGCCCTGATCACAAATTGAAACCAAGGTGAAATATTGTTTCATGCAAACGAAAGGTCTTCTTAGGAATCAGTCAATGATAACTAAGATAATAAATGTACTCAAAAGAACAGTGGCAGGACTGTTTTTCTTGTCGCGTTGTTTCGTGGTTTTTTTTTTTTTTATGAATAGTGATGTCCATTCACGACAGCATTATAACGATTATATCCTTTTATGAATGCTTTATCTGTATGTCTGAAAGCGAGCTGACAAGTGGGCAATAACTCCTGTTAGCAAATAATTGTTAGTGTTTATGAGCATGACGTGAGAGAGTGTGTGTGTCTATCTGTGTGTGTGTGTGTATGAATGCACCTGTTTTTGTGAGGTTAGTGTTTTTTGTTGTTTTGTTACTTGTATTTTGTACTTCGTTAATTTCTACAATTTTACTTTTACTTTTATGTTCTTTTATCTAATATTTCATGTGTTCCTTTGTGATCAGTCAAAAAAAAAACTTATTTCAAAATGTTCAAGGTCATTGTAAGTTGTCTCCACCAGTGCCTTCTCACACACCCAATCCTATTCTTTAAAATTTAAACTGTGCTATATTGGTCGTAACACGATAGCAGTCTTATCACCCTTCTAAATGGAAGGGGAGAAGAACATTAAAGTTTTTAATATATTTTTAAGTGCAAGCTATGAAATCTATCAATCTTCCTGTAAAGCTAAATGTTTGCAGGCAAAAGAAAATCTGATGTCAGTATTATGTATTGAATTTTAATATTATATTTTATTTTATTCAATATAATACTCTCATAATGTGTATGGTGGCTACAAAACCCTCTTCGAGACATGCACTAGTCTTGGCCTGCAGTTGAACTCTATAAATCAGCCTTTGTAACATTTAAACACTGGAGGAATCCTTCAAATAATTTTCAGGTCTCATGGAACCTCTACAAATAAATTACTATATCTACAATGTATAACGTTTAACAATCACGATCCCTTACGGAACCCCAGTTGAGAATCCTTGCTATAGAATAGATGGAAGTAATGCAAGATACCGTTGCGCTCCTAAGGGAAGTGACGTACTCCTTGTAAAAGGTATAAACAAACAATTCTGCACACGATACTTAAGATTTGGTGTAACGATGACAAACACCCGAGACTTGAGCGTAATCCATTGCAGTTTTAATTCTGATACGTGGCAGATCGTAATAACACAAACACCTGCACACAAACGTACAGATACATACATACACACAAACGTACAGATACACACATGCACACAAACGTACAGATGCACACATGCACACAAACGTACAGATACACACATGCACACAAACGTACAGATACATACATACACACAAACGTACAGATACATAGCTGCACACAAACGTACAGATATACTGTCGCCACCCACCCTCCCTTCTCCGACAGGAGGGGAGAGGGATGGTGGCTTGCCGGCTCCACGTAGGACTTGCATAAAGAGAATGACAAATCCACACACAGAATACCAAGATGTTTGTTTGGCTCGAATTTAATTCTGCGTGTAGGTTACGTATTGCCGACATGTTTGCATGTGTGCGTGCATACGGGTAGGGGTGAAGTGTAGACGGCACAGACGACACAACGTATAACAACGACAGCAACCACTCTTTCGAAACCATAGACAGGAGAAAGCCGCAATATCAGAGTACGAGTTCAAATTTATTGGTCTATAGGTTTCCTCTCACACGTTGGTTAGTCAGTCAGCCATCCACACTCACACCCATGGGGAAGGGGGAAGAAAGAAGAAAGAAAAATGATAAATGATGAATTAAAATCAAAGAAATACAAAACTCAATTTCTTCATGCAGTACTACTTCTAACATTGCTTAGGCATTTTACAACATAATAGAACAGTCATTATTTCAGAGTTCTGGCGCCACACATCAATGTTCAATAATAATACACAAAGTTCAAAACAAATGTCATTTAACTTGCAAGTCTTTTCAATGGTTCCATCAATATCTTTTTCTATCAAGGTTTACTTCTAATTCTAGTTTAATGCTTAATTAAGATTCTAGTTTTAGTTTTAGGTTCTAGTTTATATTTATATGCTACGTGCTCTGAGATTTCCCTAATTAGTTAGAATTTCTTTTACTCACATAGGTATTGTCACGTTCTCCTTGTTCTCTGTTCATATAATCAGCGTTACTCTCTTTTTGTGCTGGGCTCACATCGTTACACTTTCTGGTGCTGGGCTCACACTTCCTTCTTGTGCTGGGCTCACATCGTTATCGGCTCTTTCTCCATGTGCTGGGCTCACATCGTTGCACTTTCTTCTTGTGCGGGGGGGGGGGGGGGGGGGGGTTCTGATGATACAACAAAACATCGTCGACGTCTCGACCTGGCCGCCTTCACTGTTACGACGGCTGTTACACTTCACGCTCCCGTGCGCTTCTCTCGTTAGGCCTAATTTCTCAACTCGCAGCGTTCTCTCGTCTCCCTTCTTCTCTTCTCTTAACTTCGTTTCTCATCTTCTCTTCTCTTCAACTTCGTTTCTCATCTTCTCTTCTCTTAACTTCATTTCTCATCTTCTCTTAACTTCATTTCTCATCTTCTCTTCTCTTCTTCACGACGGCCAACCTTTGCCGTTCTCGGCGGTATGCCTCATGCATGACCGCTACTGCTTCCAACGATAGTTACTACCACTATGTAACATCTCGTTCTGTAACATCTCCCAGCGCCGTGACATTAAACTTCCACCAGGAATTTGCCTTCTGCCTGGAAAATAATCGATCACCCGCGGTCTTTGACAGAGTCTTTGAAAACCTGAGATGGCTATCTGATTTGATTTGGCCCATCTAAAAACTGCAGCGGTCTTTACGACGCGCCTCATACGCAGCCAGGTAGACTTTCTGGCACACTGTTACAGTGGTCAAGAATCCTCCTTCTGTTTTGCCTTCAGAATCGTAGAGTCTTCTTGATCCATAAAGCAGGGAGAAACTCAGGGGTGACCTTCACCCCTGTACCACACGCTACATTTTCCACGTTTCTCTTCCACGTTTCTCATTCGCCCCTGGCTCTGTCTCCTCTTTTATACACAAACTCTTGTACGTCACTTTCTATGTGATGACTCGAACACACCCCTCCTTCCAGCACAGACACTATCCCCCATCCAACACTGCCCATTTACAACCAGCACTGTACGTGCTTAGGAATATTCTCTGCCCATCCTGGCCACCTCTGGCGTCCAGTTCTATCAGTGCCAAAGTATCAAGTTCCCAGTTGGCACCTGTGATTTACGTATCCATTTAACCTCTAGCTAACTCTCAGAGCACACACTAAAATCCCAGAGCATTTTGATTTTAAAACTACAGTTACTGGCAACTCATGGCCACCTGGCAAGTCATACATTAACTCACATGGTTGTACACTCAAACCAACCTTTTAACTTAACATACAATGATTAACTTTCCAATAACTTAACTTCTATTTCACTAGTACTTTCACAAAACGATAGTAATTACACAATAGCAATCAATTTAAACTACCAAACATTTATAGTGGTGATTCTTACAATGATGTTTACATTTCCAAAAACTTAGTCTGCCTCCGTCACGGACATAATTGGCGTCCTAGCACCTTCTCACGAACTTGGTACACTGGCCTGCCTTGTACCCTACACTGACATATATTTATGAGCGTGATGTCCTGACCGCAGAGGGTCAAGCCAGCATTCTCTTGCAAGCTAATTATATCTTTTCCATTCCCCGACACGAACTTAAAGCTAATGTTTCCGACTTAGTTTTTCCCGTTGTTGACAAATGGTCATTTTCACCCTGTCCCTCTTTTAATTAACATAGCGGTTTTGTTCATAGTTTAAAGTTAGAAGTTACTTAGAGGGAGAGAGAAAAAAATTTATTAATAGTCCTTGATTTTCGTGACATATCCCTCCTCCTTTTTGACCGAAGCTTATGAAATAAGTGTAGGTCAACAATATTAAAATTTTTTTTTTCAAAAGTTGATTACAATCCAAACGATTAAAATTATTCTGCTTCACGAAACTCATTTAAACTGTGTCTATTGGATGCCTAGACAATGCATTGGATCCTACGGTGATCAGCCCTAGAAATAAATTGCATAAGCATGTTTATACACCTGCATATTTTCATTTTTCCATTTTATGCAAAAATTAACAAACGTTTTTTTTTTTTTCCAAAAAAGTATCAGCCTAGGAAAACTTATCTCTCGTGATGATTGATAGCTATCACAAAAATCAAATCACCTCACAGGGTAATTTCTTTAAAATTTTACAAGTTAGATACACTAGCAGTACTAGCATATTAAAGTGTATGGTTCAAAAATTTATTTGCAAAAATCTTTTCTCTAAAACTTTTCTCAAGAAATTCAAACTAGTCTTTCACAAGTTCATTTATAAATGTAAAACGATTAATACTAGTATGATGTTATTTATACAAACTACAAAAGTGTTTCACTCAGCCTGAGTGTAACCTCACAACAATCTGCTGTTCTATTATCGTAAAATTTCTTATATCAGTGTCACTCTTTTGCTTTAAAATTTTGTGTACAGGTACACTTCTACTCCTAAGTTAGAAAATATAAAATTACATGAAGCAATTTACGAAAATGCCAATTAATGATCTTTCACAAAACAAAATTAAGGTGCACTAAATAAAATACGAGGCCATTTCTAACAGCGTCCTAAGCAACGTCCTAAGCAACGGGTTCCTTCCTTTAGAAAGGGAAGGGGAAAATTTTCTCTCGCGTGGTCACGGCGAGCGTAACGTCACTGTGCGGTGAGGGAACGAAAAAATTTAGGTCGCTGGCTGTGCGGGAGTGTGCCCCGGACAGAAATGAATCAAAACAAAGTCTGTTGTCACTGAAAAATCTAACACCGTAAAACAAAAATGTCTTACTATAAGACTAACACTATTTATATGTAATCCATTCTAAACATTTAATAGTCTAACAAGCCTCTTCATTACATATTACTTTATTAGTCTATCTTTACAAAATGCATACTTTTGTTTCCCCAATGGCATTCTTACTAAATGAAGGCGTTCATCAGTACAAGAGCTGAGATACCTAAAATAAAAATTGCCAAAATAGAACTCAATAACTATTTCTAACGTACACCAACAATTAAAATACTACGTTCCGTTTTCCCGTTTTTCCAAATGCATGACTAACACGAACCTACACATCTGGGTCGTGACCTTTCCTGTCGGAGGGGACAGTGGGTTTCTCGGAGTAAGAGTAATTATCTCAACGGCCGGCTGAAATACGATGCTCTGACTGAGTTTCTCTCTTTCCTTTTTTTTTTTCTTCTAGCGCTATGTTTACATTTTTAGTGTAGTACTTTCTGTGCGATTCGCGTGTTTTCTTTATCATTACAATAACTATCATTTACACCACACTTATTGTAGTAATCCAACATTTCACTACATCATTGTCAGTCACTTATTGCTTTGTTAATTACTTATTGCTTTAATTCTGCTTTCTCCTGCCCAATTCTTCTAGTCGTTTATTTACTTAGCCATTCGTACGGTTAGCGAGTTTTACAGAAACTCTAGCAAATCAAAAATGCGTTTGCTATAAAAACGAGGTCGCTTTATCGCCCGATTTCCAAAGTTTTCGACAACAAAAATTTGTGCGCACGGACTTCAATACCGTCGCCTCCAACTCAACGAATATACGCGGTTTCTACCAATACCGGCCCAAACTCAATCTCAAATCTTCAAACAAATAAGTCAGTTTCCGACTAACGCAAAACACAAGGTACTTCTCTCTAAGTACTACAGTATTGTGACTCTGCACGAATACTTCAACAATCTCAAAATCATTAGGTACTCCCTGAGTACATCATAGTATTGTGACTCTGCACGAATACTTCATCAACTTCAAAATCAACAACTTCAAAACGAACTTAACATCGGGTCGTCCTACAGCGTTGCCTCATAAACCGTAACGAACTTTCAAAATGGCATGACTCAAAAATCAAAAATAGAATATGCGATCTCTCTCGGCATTAATATTTACATAGAATTTCGAAACTTGTTGCAATACATACAGCAAATATTTTCAACAACGAAATATCAAAAACGGAGATATAAAACTCGAACTTGCCTCTCTGACTAGGCATTTAAAGTATTACATTTTCAAAAAACAATCAAAACGAATTTATCGGCCCACAAATACCGGTGCTCTCAAAATAAATCATGAAATAGTTACACGCAAAAATGAAAATTAAAGCAGAATACAACGTCGAAACAAGATTTCAAAAATTAAAAAGGCAGAATACATCAAAACAAGTTTTCAAAAATTAAAGCATCAAAAAGATATCAAATACTAATTCACCACTTTCTTAAATCAAAATACTGTAACCATCATAACTGCAAAATATGATGATACTACATGAGATAGATAGCAGAAAGAGAAATGATGCAAGCACACCGCAAAACAATTTTTACCTATACATCACGTCTCAGGGTCACCACTTGTCGCCAGTGAAAAGGAAAGAAAGGAAAAGGGAAGAAAGAAAAGAATGAAAGAATGAAAATAAATGAATAATTAAAATAAAAGAAATACAAAACTCAATTTCTTCATGCAGTACTACTTCTAACATTGCTTAGGCATTTTACAACATAATAGAACAGTCATTATTTCAGAGTTCTGGCGCCACACATCAATGTTCAATAATAATACACAAAGTTCAAAACAAATGTCATTTAACTTGCAAGTCTTTTCAATGGTTCCATCAATATCTTTTTCTATCAAGGTTTACTTCTAATTCTAGTTTAATGCTTAATTAAGATTCTAGTTTTAGTTTTAGGTTCTAGTTTATATTTATATGCTACGTGCTCTGAGATTTCCCTAATTAGTTAGAATTTCTTTTACTCACATAGGTATTGTCACGTTCTCCTTGTTCTCTGTTCATATAATCAGCGTTACTCTCTTTTTGTGCTGGGCTCACATCGTTACACTTTCTGGTGCTGGGCTCACACTTCCTTCTTGTGCTGGGCTCACATCGTTATCGGCTCTTTCTCCATGTGCTGGGCTCACATCGTTGCACTTTCTTCTTGTGCGGGGGGGGGGGGGGTTCTGATGATACAACAAAACATCGTCGACGTCTCGACCTGGCCGCCTTCACTGTTACGACGGCTGTTACACTTCACGCTCCCGTGCGCTTCTCTCGTTAGGCCTAATTTCTCAACTCGCAGCGTTCTCTCGTCTCCCTTCTTCTCTTAACTTCGTTTCTCATCTTCTCTTCTCTTCAACTTCGTTTCTCATCTTCTCTTCTCTTAACTTCATTTCTCATCTTCTCTTAACTTCATTTCTCATCTTCTCTTCTCTTCTTCACGACGGCCAACCTTTGCCGTTCTCGGCGGTATGCCTCATGCATGACCGCTACTGCTTCCAACGATAGTTACTACCACTATGTAACATCTCGTTCTGTAACATCTCCCAGCGCCGTGACATTAAACTTCCACCAGGAATTTGCCTTCTGCCTGGAAAATAATCGATCACCCGCGGTCTTTGACAGAGTCTTTGAAAACCTGAGATGGCTATCTGATTTGATTTGGCCCATCTAAAAACTGCAGCGGTCTTTACGACGCGCCTCATACGCAGCCAGGTAGACTTTCTGGCACACTGTTACAGTGGTCAAGAATCCTCCTTCTGTTTTGCCTTCAGAATCGTAGAGTCTTCTTGATCCATAAAGCAGGGAGAAACTCAGGGGTGACCTTCACCCCTGTACCACACGCTACATTTTCCACGTTTCTCTTCCACGTTTCTCATTCGCCCCTGGCTCTGTCTCCTCTTTTATACACAAACTCTTGTACGTCACTTTCTATGTGATGACTCGAACACACCCCTCCTTCCAGCACAGACACTATCCCCCATCCAACACTGCCCATTTACAACCAGCACTGTACGTGCTTAGGAATATTCTCTGCCCATCCTGGCCACCTCTGGCGTCCAGTTCTATCAGTGCCAAAGTATCAAGTTCCCAGTTGGCACCTGTGATTTACGTATCCATTTAACCTCTAGCTAACTCTCAGAGCACACACTAAAATCCCAGAGCATTTTGATTTTAAAACTACAGTTACTGGCAACTCATGGCCACCTGGCAAGTCATACATTAACTCACATGGTTGTACACTCAAACCAACCTTTTAACTTAACATACAATGATTAACTTTCCAATAACTTAACTTCTATTTCACTAGTACTTTCACAAAACGATAGTAATTACACAATAGCAATCAATTTAAACTACCAAACATTTATAGTGGTGATTCTTACAATGATGTTTACATTTCCAAAAACTTAGTCTGCCTCCGTCACGGACATAATTGGCGTCCTAGCACCTTCTCACGAACTTGGTACACTGGCCTGCCTTGTACCCTACACTGACATATATTTATGAGCGTGATGTCCTGACCGCAGAGGGTCAAGCCAGCATTCTCTTGCAAGCTAATTATATCTTTTCCATTCCCCGACACGAACTTAAAGCTAATGTTTCCGACTTAGTTTTTCCCGTTGTTGACAAATGGTCATTTTCACCCTGTCCCTCTTTTAATTAACATAGCGGTTTTGTTCATAGTTTAAAGTTAGAAGTTACTTAGAGGGAGAGAGAAAAAAATTTATTAATAGTCCTTGATTTTCGTGACATATACATACACACAAACGCACAGATACACACATGCACACAAACGTATAAATACACACATGCACACACATTGGCAAGGAATACTGCAATGCCATCATAGTGGCCATATCTCTGCATAAATGGAACTACACTCTCCTGAATTATTCAAACAGCCTTATCGTCAGTGTGTGCGGCAAGTATTCCCCGGACTGAAGACATTATGAGAGTAGTGTAGGAAACTTCTTGGATAAGTGTTTTTTCTGAAATGAAGCAGGAACGAAATACGTCACGAAATAGATCTCTACTTGATTCGGAAGGGTACAAATCACGTCTCTTAAGCCGTTAACAAATTGAAGTACGGACACACACTTGGGGACACTTACATTTTAACAATATTTTCTACGCACTTTGATACATTTCCATTACTTCTTGTACTGATTAACCTCTAAAAACAAAGCTGCGCTGTTATTCTGCGAATATCATATGTGCGTATGTTTCTGATTCTGTCCTTTTTCATTAAGTTTAAACAATCTCGAGCTCCGAACCGTCATCACCTACGTCAAAATGGTTAGTTCGTGTGATACTTTACGTACCCGAGATCTGGTTACAAAGGTCGGCGTGACGAACTCTACTGCAGTGGCGAAATCAATGCGTTCTCAACACCCGATTCCATCTTTCGTAGTTCTGAATGGAACTGAGGACAAGCATCTCAATCGCTGTTAATTATCTTCTCTGAGTTTAAACCAGTATTACATCCCCGCCCCAATTTCATCTTACTAAAGAGCAAGATACACGTGTTCGCTCAAAACAGCTTCTTTAGCTCGAAAGTAATTTATTTCTTCAGATGAAAAATAACAACGGTCTAAGTTATAAAAAAAAATAAAAGAAAGGGAGGCTACTCTTTTGTGCTTAGCGTGCTAGCATTATTTTTTTTTTTCAGTTATAAAAGTAACTGTCGCTTTATCACATATATTTAATTTTGAACTCTATCAGGTAGTCAAAGAAGAGATCTTTTAATATTCTTTCTTGATCTGATTATTCGCAAGTAAATGCATTCTTTTTCGTAGATAGAAAAAAGGAAAACTAACAAAATTAATTTCTTTTATAAAATCTTTCAAAATTATTATACAACAAGAAAAGAAACAAAAATGTACAAGTAAATTATAAAGAATTTCGTATTATTTCAACTCCATTCTCTTTTCCGTTGGGCTCTTAATGAAAAGTATACATATTTTAACTCCAGTCTTTTTTCCTTTAGACTCTAAATAACAAGTGTAGACATTTTAACTCCTTTACTTTTTCTTTAAACTCTAATAAATGAAAGGTGTGTGCATTTTAACTCCAGTCTTTTTTTTCTTTTAGGCTTTACATGGAGAATGAAGAGTGTAGTTGTAATAAAATTGTATTTGTTTATGACGTAACACAGACGTCACTCTGTAACTTTGACTGTGAAAGCAATTCAATCACGCACCCCTAGCCTGAGTGGGGACACATGATACGCATTTATGAAAAAAATCCATATCCATAACAAAGTTAACAAATTAAGCAGTGACAAACACGTTATCTATATCCATAACAAAGTTAACAAATTAAACAGTGACAAACACGTTATCCATGTTGCATTCTTTATGCCAATCAAGATATGGTCGTCAATTCGCACAGGAATTCTTATTTGGTGTAGCGCCGTAATTCCTACTTTTTCTTGTGGGTTTTTTTTGTTTTTTTTTTTGTAGACCTAGATTCGAACCAATGCCTGTCACCGTAGCCAAGGAATACAACGTACACGAAATTGCCACTCATTTGCCATGATTATTTATGCCCTGTTAATATTATATTTCATTTGTCATGATTATTTATGCCCTGTTAATATTATATTTCATTTGTCATGGTTAATTATGCCTGTTAATATTATATTTCATTTTGTCATGGTTAATTATGCCTGTTAATATTATATTTCATTTGTCATGGTTAATTATGCCTGTTAATATTATATTTCATTTGTCATGATTAATTATGCCTGTTAATATTATATTTCATTTGTCATGGTTAATTATGCCTGTTAATATTATATTTCATTTTGTCATGGTTAATTATGCCTGCTAATATTATATTTCATTTGTCATGGTTATTAGTGTTTATTATATTTCATTTACCGCATCAAGGGCCCCAAACTGCACATCTTGAAACACACTCACTATATCCCCAGTCTGAAATGCTCGAGAAATATTCACTAAATCCCCGGTCTGAGCAGATCCACAGTTTTCTGGGGGAGTTTAGTGACTACGAGATGAAGGCACTAGCCTTGCATGCAGAAGATCCTTGGTTCGAGTCCAGCCTTGACCATTTGGGATTTTTCTCCATGGCTCACGACCATTGAGCTTAGCGGCCACGATTTTCACTGCTGGAAGCAGTTTGGAGATTTAGCGCAAGCAAATGCCCATTGATATAAATATTTACTCATATCTAAAATGGTTCGCAACCAAAACTTGTAAGTTTTAGGCGTTATCTAGAGGATTAAATCCCAAATTTTAAAAAATTGTTACTGCAATATCCCGTTCACTAATCCCCAAACACGGGCAGTCCTATTGAGCCCAAAACTAAATCATAAACGCGTGTGACCACCCACCTCCACTATCCCAAGCCCATCCCCCCCCCCCCCCCCAGTCTGATCAGACTTAGTGTGTCAGAAGAAATTAAACTTAGACGTTAAATTGAAAAAAACTGTTGTCTTGTATGAGGTTAGATGGGAAGGAGTCTTATTTCCGTTTCCTTAAATGTTTTCGCTGGCCCGAGCCAAGCATGCCAATGTGAGCTACTTTCGTAAAGTATCAGTGTCCTCCGCCATTCAGACTCAAACAACAGAAACAGACCTACAAGACCCGAGTCACAGTTACGTGCATTTATGCGTACTGACCCAGTGGCAAGGAAAGGGGTCGGTAAATACGCACGAAATAATAGAACTCACCAAGTCAAGGTGATCTTCCAGACGCTGCGCAAAGCCCTTCTCGTGTGCATTAACTTTAATCAGCTTTGGGATTTATCCGGATTCGATCTTCGTGCGGTGTGTTAGCGACAGACGTTGGGATATGTGTCCGTTATTGAGAACTGAGAGGACAAAACAGTAGATCGGCACTGTGTGCTTGTTTGGTTGCATGTGTGGAGTGCGCGCGTGTGTATGTGTGTGTGTCCTAAACCTACCGATTTCTAATTCGTTTCTAGGAGATCATCATCATGTCTTTTTATGCCATGCTGCCGGATTGGTTTTAACAGTGGCTGAAAATGTCAGGTTTCATTTCATTTGTTGTATGAGCGGTTATACATGTGCCTAGTGTATGTTTTCTAATTTCCAACCGTCAGGCACCATTTTTCAAGATCAGTACTGTGACGTTGATCAGTTGCACGTTGAATGCAGCTAGTCAGTCGCACAGCCTGAAGGCGGCAACGGTTGGCTAATAAACTTTGGTGTGTCAAACAGGAAGACGAAGGTACCGATTGTGTGCAGATTGGCATTTTGGTCACGTGGTGAACACCCGTTACGCACGAACGGAGATCGACAGATAGCCTATAACTGTGGGGCCACCAGTTTGTCTTCGAGTACCTACACAGTTTGTGATGTCATGCGTGTTTTTGATTATTCGTTTTCTCCTACGGCTAGAAATTGGTGTCCCCGTGCAGCGCTGAAAATCTTGAGTGAGGAATTGTTTGGGTTTTTAACATAGACGTGCTAAAACAAAACTACATCTTTTGGTGTACGGAATTTGTATTTTTTACTTTTCAAAGAATAACTTGATTCAGATCATCGCAAATCTCGTCAGTCAAACGACAACTTTTTTTTTTTTAAGTTGTCTTCGTGTAAAACTTCAAAGTGTTTAAACTGAAAGTACCATTGGTGGATTTCATCAGTCAGAAGAAAGAAAAGCTGTTGTGTCAGTCAGTAAAAAGAACGTGTTGCTTACTAAAAAACATGAACCTGAAAGTGGTTTCATCGTCCTCCGTCCTCAAATTTCACAGTGAACAGGAACTTTGATGTTCATAAGTCATGTGCAGCCATAAAGGTCCGTTACGGCAACAATTTGATGGGAATTTAATTGTTACATTAATGAAACCTCTTTTGTGAGTGTCGAAGAGTATTCCATGATGTTACACCAATGACTCATACTACTGGAGACTGTTCATTTTCCTTGGCTATGATAATGAAAGGAGTTGTGCAAGTGAATGCTCTAACATTGAACAAAGTGGAATCTCAAAAGTGAAGTGAACACAATTCTCTTGTACAAATGAAACATTACTGGATACTATTTTTATTTTCCTAGACTGTGACAAGTAAGTTTATTGCACAAGTGAAACATTTACGAGCGAATATGCGTAGGTTTCTTATGTACAAATATTGGTATAACTATCTTGTTATACAATTCAAACCTTTAAATCTTTCGGAACTATCCATATAGGTGTTGTCTGTCTGTCTATACATACTGAGACAGCTGAAAGTAAATTCTATTTTTAGCCTGAATCTCTGAGCGTATACAACACCATTAACGTAATGCCTACATAAATTTCATTCCTCAAAAAAGAACAAACAAGAACTCTAACCAGAAGTATTTACGCTATAGTGAAATGATTACACGCTCTTTGACAAATCTACATGATTGCTGATGCAAGAGTTAGCTTCAAAATGTCTAACACCAAGACGCTTCTACAGAAAGCAGCCGCTCAACAGCACAATGAATTTGGTAGGAGGATTCGAACCATTCACTTGATCGATCGCAACGCCCATTTACAGTGGTGCTGAAGTGTCACCACGGCTACGAAATGGCAATAACCCACAAGGCACCGATGAGCCTGTCGGGGCGAGGTTCTACGATCATCGACCTGAATGTTTTCAAACGGAAGAGAATCGAACAGTGGTGCAAAGACGTAGCTCAGTACCTCACCACTGGTACCATGTGTCACTCTGTGGTCGGCGACGTCGAGCCACACAGCACCCGCCAGCACCCTGCCACTGACAGCAGAAGATCGTCGCTGGACGGGAGCGAGAAGTCCACCGTGGATAACTACAACAATGGCATTACGACGGATGAAACAGATAGGGACGGAGCGACATTCCGACCTTCCTCAACTCCATCTGAGACACCTGAAGAACTGCACGTGGAGCGAATCTCCTTCAGCAAGTACAACGAACAACGGCGACGGATTGACCGCTTGGTCCAAGGACTCCCGGCGCTTGGCTCTAGATCCTACTCCACCGCTGCAGCTGCGGATCAAGCGGACAACATACCGGTCATCTACGTCAACGGGGAGGAGCCGGTACGCCGCCCTCGCTTTGGATCCGGCAGCCCACCAGACCTTCCGAAGCGGCCCGCCACCCATGCTGGTCAGAGTTTCGACAGCGGCCCGAGGTCGGACAGTCGTTCGAATTCGTGCGAGCAGGCCGGACTGCAGGCGTCCTTGAACTCGCGTCTCTCACTTCGTTCTGTCAGCTCCACTCCGGGATTACGCAACTCGCCGAAGCCGGGGATACACAGGGTGAACCCTTCACCTCCCTCGGAGAATTTGGTGGTCGAGAACGACCCGATACGCCTCAAGGTGGATTATCGTCGAGTGCGTCCGAAGTCAGAGATTCAGACTCTTGCTACCCCTAGTAGAAATTCCCATGTCCTCAAGAAGTCTCCGATTGTGCGCAAACCCCTTCAGCCAGTGCTTACGGACTCTCGCCAGTGCTTTTCACTGACTAATGGGACTCGACCGAAAAAGCCAGAAAGCATCGTTGCTAAGATACCACATAGATACAACTGATTTTTGCATTTTTACAAACAAAGCATAAACAAAACCAAGTTTTAACTACTTAGTGAACAACTAAGTGACTGTACAGTCCGCCAAAATTCAGATAATAACTGAAGTTCAATGAGGAGTAGTGATTTCAACATTTCTGTTGGATACATTTTCGTTTTTAAATAATGCGTTGCTTTGTCCGTTGCTATGTCATCTCATAATTACACTCCTGCACCAACACAAAAGGATAGTTTAACCTGTAGAAGACAAGTGACTTGTGTATTCCAAGCAAAATGCTTAGAATTTATTTGTAATGGACACTTCACTTGTGTATTCCATGCAACTTTATAAGCCTTATTTTTAGTGGACAATTGATTTTCATTCCATGCAAGCATTAGAGGCTTATTGAAGTGGAAAATTGACTGGTTGGGTATTCCCATTAATTGTTTGCTAGGTCTGAGCCATGTTTCATCTGTACACACTAAAAATGTATCACTTCTGTTGGTTTAATGTCCCGAGCATTTTTTAGTGACATTTATTTTAGTTGCTTCGAAAAGTGTTTTATTTACGAGTGTGTATTTTCTTTGAATTTGTATAATAATGAATTTGTATAATGATCTGCAAGTTCTTTTTGCAGGTGACGAGCATTAATTTAAATGTGAAAGTTAATTGCAAACCAAAATTTCCTGTAAAATGTTTCATCGTGCTTGTAGACAGATAACTCTCAATACGCTGTAAATACAACGTACAGACAGATAACTCTCAATACGCTGTAAATACAACGTACAGACAGATAACTCTCAATACGCTGTAAATACAACGAACAGACAAATAACTCTCAATACGCTGTAAATACAACGTACAGACAGATAACTCTCAATACGCTGTAAATACAACATATTGCGCACAGACATATAACCTGGAATACACGTGCCTTAAGTTGTGAGAATTTAAATCGTTTTCTGTTTACAAAATGTGCTTCACTATTTCTTTTGAGTGACAGAAGTAGGAGGATGCGCGATAAAACTGTTAGTCTGCAGGTGAAACTGATGACGTCACTATTTCCGCTGGTGAAGTTTTAACGCTCTTGTGTGCACAGTAAGGTATACGGTTATGAAACTGTACTGTGTCAGTGAACGTGTTATATGCTCTCGCGTGCACAGTATTGTGCACGGTTGTGAAACTGTACTGTGTCAGTGAACGTGTTAAATGCTCTCGTGCGTACAGTATTGTACAGTGATGTGAGACTGTACTATCTAGACTTTTTCTTACTCTCGTCTGTACAACATCGTACGCAGATGTGAAACTGTAGTCCTCAGCGAATATTTGGGGATATTTTGTCGTGCATGTTTAGCTTTGCATTTACTGCAATCATTCCGGTGCGAAAGATTATCAGGTGTGAATTTTATTAACTTATTCCATTTACATTTGCTGCGGTATTATTAGAATGAAAATTCTTTGGGCACTTCAAAATTACCTCACAGGAAAATCCGTAGACACCCCATTATCTCCTGCCAAGAGTGTATTCCATTGTCAACGATTTTGCAATGCCTCGGTGAAAATCCATGGATACTCTCCAGTGTGTTATGCATTTACTTACGTAATGTCACTGAAATCATCAATTAACTCTTTCAACTCTGTCTCAAAATCACCGAATTATGTCAGTCACAACTAAAATGCATTGACAGGGTTAAATGTCCAATGGATTTCTATGCTTTTCAAAATGATTTGCAAATTGTTTTAATTAAATTATGATATGTCGAAGGATGTGTATGGAAAACAAAGTATGAATAAATATTGCTGGTAAATCAAGCACCATTTACTGATTTTATGACAACATCGCGTGGATTCGTTCAAAAATATTAAACAGTTACAGATTCTGAGATGCTGAAGTCGAAATACACTATACATAATGTCCGGTGTAAAATTATCCAGCTGCGGTAGGTATTGAAAGCTTGTTATTTGTGATAAATCCCTGAATTATATTCATTTGCCACCAATGATTTCTTTTTGTTTAAAATATGCAATCGCCTACTGGCAATAAACGTGATCATTATATTAAGTGTTTGAAAACGATCATCAAGACTCGTCTGCACCCATAAATGATCTCCATGAACTGCAAATGGCGATTGTCGTGAAATGGCGGACTAGTTTTAAAAGCAATCATATATTCTCTATCAAAAAGTAAATTTCTTAAGCTGAATAACAGTTTATTATGATACTAGGAACGTGCAGGTGATTTGACAAGTTATTGTGTGACAGGTAAAGGTGATAAAATAAACCCTCGAAAGTGAGATTTGAAAATTGGAACTTGCTATTTCGAATCGATTATATTATATGTCGAATGGTCTTTGGCATTCTTGTTTTGATAGCAATTTTACTGTGTGCAATGATTTGCGCATGACTGGGGAAAAATACAACAAAATTGTGAATATTAGTCAATATAATTATTACAAAAATATATGTATAAATACATTAATATAAAAATACAACAAAATTGTGAATATTAGTCAATATAATTAAGCTCAATCTTCGATCATGTATACAGTGACCTAAATGGCAAATATAACTAATCCAATATAAACAGACTTTTTGTTATAAACTTTTGTTGTTTTAACTTTTACATTTGTTTATTGTTCGTTCTGTTTATATTATATGGGTTGTGCCAGCTCTTTCGTTTTTTATTTGAGTTCTCTTTTGTAGGGGTCTTTAACTGAACTTGAGTTTAATTGAATTTATATATTTGATTAATTTATCAGTTTACTTAATCTTGATTATTTATTAATTAGAATTTAAACATTCTAATTTTAACAACAAATTGAATTTATTCATAAGAAATACCGACAAGAACAATTACAGTTTTAAACGCCATTTTACATCAGTGGAGGTAAATATGACAATCATTCAAATTCGCCAAACGGACGGGGGATGGGGGGGGGGGGGGAATTTAGCGTTTTTCGGATGTTACGTATGTACTTTTATTTTCGCAAAATATTTCGTGCATTTTTGCATTCTCTGTAGAGATGTATCATGTGAGTAGACTATACTATAATTGTGAATTATGAAATTTATATATGTTTCTAGTGAACACGTTCATAAATTATTATGTTGTATTTATTAAGCTGTATGCGTGTATCGGGCTAATATACACTGTTGCAGGAAACTGTAAGTTGAGACATGAATGTAAGAAAGAATGGAGTTAGAGATGAATAAACTGGAAAACTTAATGTTTGTTCCCTGCTTATATTTTACAATCTTCTGTCCTCCATTTACCTGATTTCAATGACTAATTCGCACTCAAAACAAACGCTAGCAATGCAGGATTAGGTGCTGTACTGGTGCAGAAACATGGTGATATTTTGTATCCAGTAGCTTATTCCAGTCATACATTAAATGCTGCTGAACATAATTATTCCACTTCTGGGCAGTCCAGAAATTCCAAGCCCATCTATACGGCAAGCATTTTTGTTATTCAGACAGATCATCAACCTCTCGCCTACTTAGCTCACTCGACTAAGACAAATTAGCGTTTGATCAGGTGGTCATTACTACTACAACAGTATAGATATATTGTGGAAGTCATCAAAGGCACCGATAATGTAGGGGCTGACTATTTGTCCAGAGCAGTAGAAATGGAAGTGTAAGGTCCAGTACATAAGTCTCAGTAAATACTGCAAAATCCTCGTATAAGGGTATATATGTCTTTGCGTTGATTTTATATATTTGTCATTTCTCTAAGATAGATTGACGCTAAAACAAAATAAGGGCACCTGAAATTATACTCGTAAACAACTGAACAATTCAAACTACTCGGTTTTTAAATGTTTAGAGTGAACTGTATTAATTTAATTAAACAGTATTAACTACTATTGGTAAAAGTAAACAGATTTATTTGCAGAATACGTTGCTATTTATTTTCTCTTTCAAATTACCCCATAACATTTTCCTCGGCTCAGTCATGTCAGACGTTTGAGCACCATCCCATCCGCGATTTAACAGGTAAAGCTATACTTCTAAAGTTCTAAACTCTACACAACCCGTAATTTAACAAGGTCTTGTCTAACAGGTCACAAACGCATAAGGTACAAAATCCATTTAGCAACATGAAAAATCTGCTTAGTGCGTACATAGCCCGGTTTGTAGCATGTAACATTGCTCTTCGTTGCAGCTCTCTCTCTCTACGCTACTATACTATATATTATACAATACTCTACTATATAGTGTAATACAATACTATACTTCACCACACTTTCAATCGCTTTACTATACTGCAGTACGTTATTAAAATAGAAATCGATAGATTAATGAGATTACGCCTCGCTGTTGAACACACTGCCCAGATAACACCCACGTTCCCCTGATAATCGAAAGAGAGAAACAAAAAAACCCAACAAATAATTTGATCAAAAACATAGAAAATGTCATTAGTAATGATTGCCTTTAATATACAAAGATATTAAGAAATAAAAACATAGGATATTACAAAATAAAGCAATAACAGAGAACAAACGCAAAACACAGATACTCAAAAAGCATATGTGCGAATATACCAACACACACACACACACACACACACACACACACACACACACGCACGCACGCACGCGCGCGCGCTATATATATATTTATTGCAGGGAACTGTATTTTTTAAACTATTGAGTCCCAGGGAATGGCACAACATTTAAGAATGTTTCTCTCTACATATTTGTGACGCAAGTTTATACCGTAACATGACACACTTCAGGCATTTATATGTGTCGTACGTTACATATTTGTGACGCAAGTTTATACCGTAACATGACACACTTCACGCATGTATGTGTCGTACGTTACATGTAAATGTATGAATGTATCTTTCATTGGTTTGTGCGTGCGTGTATGTGTAACAAAACTAGTAATAATTTTACTGTATAATGAGCATTTCTTTCTAAATGTCATGAAGCAACAATAACCGAGAGAGGAAAAGATGAAATTACAGGAAAAACAAGTTTGCCAGTCCAATTTCGTTTTCCAGCCAAAAAGATTATTGTGTTTGTGACATATATATTTTGTTTGTCTAAAAGAATCCAAATAATTAATAGGACTAAAGTGATGGGCGATTGATCGATTGCAGAATGGATGAATGGAAGACTAGATGGCCGAAAGGGTCTAGGCGCCATACTTACATGTGAGAAATAGTTCAATCCTCATTCTGATCACACGCAATGGTTATCTCTCTGATTGATTGAATAATTAAGTAGGTTTTAAGGTCTGCTTCTAGTTTTACCTCATTCACGGGTGGATAACTCTCCCTTTATTTCGTGTTGTTGAGTTTCACCTCTATATGTACAATGCTCAGAAATCTTGCTTTACATCAATAGGAATTATGATGATGATGGACGGAAAGGAAGGAAGGAAGGAAGGAAGATTTAGACGGAAAGGTTATTTCTAAACAATTGCTAAGAGTTCTAAGCAAGAGGTGCAATTTGAAATACATTGCTGATTTTCAAGAGGTAGCTAATTGAAACTCATTTAAGAGGTAGAGTCTTGTTAATTACAACTAAATATTGCTTTAAAAGAATAACACATTTAAGAGGTAGAGTCTTGTTAATTACAACTAAATATTGCTTTAAAAGAATAACACATTTAAGAGGTAGAGTCTTGTTAATTACAACTGAATATTGCTTTAACAGAATAACACGGACCATTCATAGTGTGCAAACTGAGACTAGGTAGGGTGGGATCCAACTTTTTAAAAAATATTTTCAAGTTAAAAGTCTGAGAAATTGCTTACCTAAAAGAATATGACCTAACAGAAATTAGTTCGGGTCATCATATGACTCATAGAAACTTTCAACATATGACTTATAGAAACTTTTAACATTTGACTTATAGAAACTCTTAACATATTACTTAGAGAAACTTTTAACATTTGACTTATAGAAACTTTTAACATATTACTTAGAGAAACTTTTAACATTTGACTTATGGAAACTTTTAACATTTGACTTATAGAAACTTTTAACATTTGACTTATAGAAACTTTCAACATATGATTTATAGAAACTTTTAACATTTGACTTATAGAAACTTTCAACATATGACTTATAGAAACTTTTAACATTTGACTTATAGAAACTTTCAACATATGACTTATGGAAACTTTTAACATTTGACTTATAGAAACTTTCAACATATGACTTATAGAAACTTTTAACATATAATTTATAGAAACTTTTAACATATGACTTATAGAAACAATCAACATTTGACTTATAGAACTGTCAACATTTACTGTGTTTCATCATTTTAGCCATTCCCTCATAGTAGCGTATGTTAAATAGTCTTGCCTTGGGTTTTGCTCAAGCTATGAGATCTGAAGATTTCTTTAAACTCACTAGGGTGTGTGTGTGTGTGGAGAGGAGTAAAAATCCAGATCCTCGTGTTCGTAATTCAGATTTCATTCATTCCCGTGAGTTAGATCACGTAGTATTAATTGTAAACCAAAATAACTGAAATGTTTGTGTGTATGCGCGCTGGTTCGGTATCATCCGTCTACTGGATTTTATACCAGTCTTAATTTAACCCTTTACATGTAGTAGAAATGACAGAACAATGACAGGTTTTCGGCACACATCATAACAAGAATTGGGGAACAGATATCATGGGCACCTCTATGTTATGTTGTCTTGGTTGTCGCTGCTTTGAGTCAGATTCTTAAAGTGTCGTGCGATCAAATCCGAATGATTTCTACTTCATTCAAACTATTTTATTTTTGGTCAAAATGCTTAACTGACAGTAAGTGATTTTTTTTTTTTTGGCTGTAGTAAGCTAAGATATGTATTCGGCTAACTGCAGTTGCTGGAACTTCGACCAAGCAGCGAACTTTTATTCAGGGTAATTCCTGGTACACGTAACGAGTCAATTACAAAACCTAAAACTACAGTTCTTTAGAACGAATGCACCCGACAAGAGGGCACACACGCAAGCCCCCCTCCCATCCACCCCCACACACGCATGCACACTTCTTTTAAGATTCCTTCCATTAGTTTCCAATAGCGCGCATCCGTGTTCGTGACGAACGACAATCAGCATGGGGAGAAAAGGTAAGTCGTACAACCATAAACAAGTCAATGGCATTGCGTGATTGACTATCGTCTGCTTCGGGGTCTTCATTTTGCCAGTAAGAAATCCGACACGTAACCTTTTAGTTAGACACTGGGCCTCCATTTTGATGGCATTGTTAACAGAAATCATCTAGAATACTATGTAATTTTCTTACGCTTATTTATTTCTCTATTTATTTTTAAGTATTGCTTGTAAATACATTTTGCGCGCGCACACACTAGAAGAAAAGAGAAAGAAAACATTTTTAAAACTTGTATCTTTATTTTGTGCGCTAAGACATTCATAATTTAATGGATTTTTAAACCCTCTCTCTCTCTTACACACACACACACACACACACACACACACACACACACACACACCCGCAGCATACCTACATGCAACAGACAAACATACACAAAAATGCAAACTTGAATTATTATAACTGTTCCCATTCAAATTTCACTATTCTCATTAGCTAACGTAAAGAATGTTTACTGACCTTGACCTGACCAATGCGAGATTTTAAAGACCAAGTGAAATGGAATCTAGTTCAACCACAGAATAAATCCATATGGAATGAGTAATTCCCATTCTTACAATCAAGACTGCAAACTTTAAAGTTTCAGAGATTTGTACAAATGCATTTATTTCATTATTGAAAGTCAACATTTCCGAAATAAATAGGAGCTCTCGTTCATTTGCAAGACTGACCTCTCACGATACTGTGGTGGAGTAAATTTGCCTAAACCTATTTCTAAACTTAATTTTTATATAACTTGCTAAATATCAAAGTAAAAGACCTTGGGTGCTGCTTATAATGATATTTTTTGAGCTAGAGTAAACAACTCAGGTGGAGAATATGCTAGAAAATGCTGATGCAATCCAAACCATTTCCAACTGGATAAGTAGTTTTTATGACTAACAGTCTCACACTTGTTATAACAATTTCATCCAATGAGGATGAACCAAAATTTACTTTGTTGAGATAGATAGATAGACAGATAGATAGATAGATAGATAGATAGATAGATAGATAGATAGATAGATAGATAGATAGATAGATAGATAGATAGATAGATAGATAGATAGATAAATAGATAGATAGATAGATACACTTACATTTAACAGCTACATTAAATAAGATATGTAAGATTAGAAGGATTAACAATAAAATTTAATTATAAGGAAAAAGAAAAAAGCATAAGATATCAAGACAGGATTTCTCAGTGATCACTATAGTGTTTCTTCAATAAGTGGATTACCTTTATGTTCAATCAAAAAAATATTCAAAACCAATGTTTTAAAGGAAGGGTCACAACATTCTCCTTTAACAACTCAACTTACATGTTGGGTTGTGGTCTTATTGCATTTCTGGCCACACACACACCGCATGTCATGTTTCTCTCAGCAGTTGCCAAAAGCAGACAATACACATGCACCTCATTTGTACACATGGTCCCTGAAATATAGAAGGTTGACAGCCATAAGTCCCTTCTGCAGAACAGTAAATTTATCCTATTTACATTTTCGATTACTGGGTAAAATTCAACATTATAGTGTTACAAAATGCAAAATAAAAATGCAATTTAAATTCTACTTGCATTCATCCACAGTCACTCATTTACATTGAAAAAAAGGGTTCCTAATCATGGCTTCCAACCAGCTGTTCCCAGGGGACACCACTTGCTTTCTTGTTAGTGTGTATAATGTGTCAATAGCACCAAAGGAATTTATGCAAAAACCCACCCACATTTTCCCACATCTAATTTAGATATTTTTTTTATTCTCACCCACACAGCTCATGTGACCACCTGGCAGAGGTTCATCTTAGGTTCTCACGTTACATTACTTTTCTGCAACAGTATTTAGTAGCCTGACGTATTCACACAGCATAATAAATACAGAATATCAGTTTATGGACAGGTTCAAGTGTTTAGCATACTATATACGAGCATCTTAGTTCAAACATTTGTAGAAATAATAGTCTACTCACATAATACATCTCTACATAAAATGCAAAAAATGCATGAAATATTTCTAAGTCCATTCTCTCTCAACCAGTCAGTTAATTCACCATTAAGCTAATGGCCATCTTTCAAGACCGGACTTCTTGCCACATAAAATTCAAGTGACAATAGAATTTTTTACAGCAGATAATCATTAGCTGGTCTCGTTCTCGT
The DNA here is from genome assembly GCA_028829895.1 of Sinotaia quadrata. NCBI lineage: Eukaryota > Metazoa > Mollusca > Gastropoda > Architaenioglossa > Viviparidae > Sinotaia > Sinotaia quadrata. The sequence goes on from CM054178.1 coordinate 21,853,036, forward strand.
AAATCTTAACCATTGGTTAGTTAAAACCTACTCACACAGTTGAACTAGTTTGCATTGTAATTTCTAGCATATTCTGAGTTGGAGTGTTTACTCCAACTCAGACACTTTTAAAAATACCATCATAAGGAGTGCCCAAGGTCGGGTTACTTTGACAATTTAACAACGTATATAACAGTTAAGTCTAGAAATAGGAATAGGCAAATTTCCTCTTCCACACTATTAATTGCTAATAATTGCCATTTAGCAAGCTTAGCTAATCCTCAGAAAGCAAGCAGATATATCTATTTTGGGAAATGTTGACCCTTGAAATTCTAAGCAACAGATGTCAATCCTTTAAGAGTAAAGCTGCTTTCACTGAGTTGCTCTCTTCTACTCAAAATTTAAGGATAACATTGACATTCATTGGTGTTGCACTTAACGTGAAGAGCATGATATCTGTTTTAAATATAGCTAAATTATAATCATTAATAGCAAGGAAAATATACTACATTTTATGCAGATAAAAGTTCATATAATAAAAAGTGACAGCTATGTGGTAACAGCGAAAAAATCTCTATCTAGTGCCATGCAAGACCTCAGAAAGTCAGTCTAAATAATACTTCCAGCTTAACCTTTAATTCCAAAACCTTATTAGAATTTCAAATGTTTATCGAGTTCTCTCAATTTTAAAACCTCAATAATAGAAAACCCCATGTTTCATGTTAATTAGTATTTATCGGAACCCTGCTGAATATGCAACAGCAGGGCAGATGTACAAACATGGCATACCAGGCGTCCACAAAAGAATAAAAATACAAATTCAGCCGTAGCAATTCGATCTTTTTTCCCCCAGGCTCTATATATCTGATTCACTTGCATACACTGGGTAAGCATGCGCCATGGGCCAATAAGTATGAGCTAATAGCATGAGAGCAGATATAAATAAAACAATTTCAGAAAGTATGTGTCATGTTCAACTGCAGTTACCTCCCTTATTGACATTAACCTTTTTTTTCTCTGTTAAGGGGAAGAAAACGAGAGAGAGAGAGAGAGAGAGGCGAATGCTTAGGGAAGGTACCTGCTGTTCTTTTTCAGTCATTATCACTGGTGACTTTCTGCTCTTTATTGTAGGAGGGTGAGACCTGTGACATGCAGGCCATACACAACCGGTGTGTGTGAAGGTATGCTTGCATGCGTGTCTCGTTTGTGTAGTGTGATTGTACGCGTGTGAGATGGCGAGAGAGAAGTCTTCTAATAAAAGATATATACTAACAGAGTTCTCTCTCGATCATCTATTAATTTAAGCATATTTATTTATTTTTCAAAATTTACTTGTAATAGGTCATACGCATAGGGCCAACCAGATGAAAACTTGACATTACTATGTTAGTCTGCACTAAAGACCTGTCTTATGATGGGGAATTCTCCCACATATTTTTAATATTTTGATCTATATTTTTAAAGAGAAGCTATTTGTTATTTGTATGATTTGGAAATGTAAAATTTTAATTTTTAAGTGAAAGTTCAGGATAGTGGGGGAGATAAGCTGAGTGGGCGAGTGGACACAGAGTAGTAGCCGTGGGATAGGACTATTGCTATTGGTTGTGAGAACTCTGGATCCCAAGCAGTAGTGTGGTCGGATTAAACAATAGATCTGTAGTCTTGGTTTTGACCTGGTTATGTGTTATGCAACTTTCAGGCTGGTGCAATTGTTGTGACGTGTTGTCACAAAACGGGTAGGCTCGTTACAAGCCGACCCGAGCTGAAGTTAGAGATGCAAGGGGTGAAGTCTATTTTTAGCCTGCTCCGGTGCACCTCCAAGAAAAGCCCGTGACGTGTGCCAGTACTACGTCGCGTCAAGTTGTTACATAGACACACATGACATACACCATTGATGTTTGGGTGGGGCCCAATTTATTAATGTCATGCCAAGGAACGTTTTATTGGCGGTGTGTGTTGTGAGTGTGTATCATAAATGCGAATAAATGGACGAACAGACGAACGGTGCAAAACAATAGTACAATTCTTTCGTCCCTCTCAAAAATTATGAATAACAAGAGAGTTGAAAGATGTTTAAATCAGGTTATTTATTTCCCGATTTAAAAGGGGCACTACTCTTTCGCACAGTGATTAATCATTCATTCAACTTTCCAATGTCATACACTCTTTGGGAAATAAGGGGAGATGAAAATGATGAAATTCAAAATATAAAATAAAGATTAATTTCACAATTCTTATGCGGCAAATGGGGCCGCTTTAACAATAGTTCACATGTAAGATAAGTATTACTTTTAACATTAAAGTTCTTATTTTGCAAACGATATAATAGTGTTCATTTTCTTCGAGTCCTAGAGTTAAGTATGTGCGCGTTAGCCGTGCTAATTATTACTCACTATTAATGTCAGAGTCCCAAGGAGATGACGTAATCTCACACGTCACTTATAAGCGGCACTTCAAAGTGAAGATAGGACGCAATTGAGGCGTCGCATTACAGGTGAAGATTCTGCAGAATCTAGGCACCCTTTCAGATTATCACTGGGGAGAAATCTGAAATTTAGCTGACTGTTGTCAGCCTCGATAATTATCGTTGTACCGGTTGTCGTGGAAACGGACACCCCAACGACGTTTAGCATTATCGGGTGGAGTCGTCCAGTGGGATGTGTCGTCGCATTACATTGAGTGTAGAAATCCGGATATCTGTAAGATTGACCTCGGTGCTAGCCCTCTCAATTTGCGGGATAGACTGCCAAACGAACTCAGACAGGGGGGGAGAACAAATTGGTCCCTCGTGTCGTTAACTGCATACAACCAGCGTCGCATGCATTGGGTTTTTTTTGACAGCGAACTTTCCACTTTGCCAACAATTATACTGAGTAATTTTGCCTCGTTACTCAATATATGGCATCAGACGGATGGAAAACGGATGGAAAGAGATCTTTGCAGCTTTCCTTTATGAAATCTCTGTACATGAGATAATTCATACGTGAAGTTAGACTGGCTTCAGACGAATCGACGTTTTCAACATTGAGAATAAAGTCTTCATTTTGCCTCTTATATAGCTTTACTGAAGGTCTCCAGAACTTTCCAGAAGCTATGCCATGTGACATGATTTTTGCCTTGGATATATAGTGGTAATCGTGATGCACGCTTTTCTGTGGTCAATTCTAATGCGCACTGGCCATTTCTCTCGTCAACAACATGTGACCGTAGTGCGCAGTTGTCCCAATTTATTTAATATACATATTCTTCATAAACTAATATATATATTCAATATGATAATTGACACACACTGCGTCACGAACGTCTGTCTACTAAAGAGATCTTAGGTGACCGTTACTGGAATTTACATGCTACATACGAAAAATAACAAAACTCGGGTTACTTCAACTAGTTTTGTTAGCGGTTTTTTAAAATGAAATAAAATATAATTTCTGTCCCTCATTTCCTGTGACACGTGTGTTGAGGGAATGTGGGTTGGAAGAAGTGAGAAAAATCATAAATATTAATTAGCTCTATGTGGATTCTTAAATTTGATTGAGTACAAGAGTGAGTCTAGGTAGATATTATTGGTCTTCATGTAACACGGGGGTCATTTTGTATACTCTTGTATTGGACTACATGTAATCTGGAGATCATTTTGTATACTCTTGTACTGACCAATATGTGACATAGGGAACATTTTATATACTCTTGTATTGACCTATATGTGACATGGGGAACATTTTGTGTACATGTACATTGTGAGTCCAGGATTTTTTTTTACTCCCTTCTCCTACTGGGATATAAAAGGGTATATGATTTTTATCGATTTTCCAGGGAACTTGTGTCCTTTACTCTTGAAATTCTAAGAGGACAAGTTGACATAGTATGTGGACAAGATAGGTGCCAGTCTATACACGGCTTTAATCATATGAAAACAAGCAATTATACATATACCAGATAGATCCCTGTTTGAAATATGCCATTATTGAATTAATAATATTGTCTGTACATTGTATTGTGAATAACTCTGAAACAGTGGTTCTTGGTTCAGCACTGAACTTTGTTCCTTTAAATGAGATGATAAACTATGGGGTGGTGTCATGCCTTGTTAAGAGTTTAAAGCCCTTAACATGAATTAGGACTTAGGTGATCGCTGGGATCATAGTTTACAGTTTTCTTGGTCACGCTAGTAATGACGTATACATATATAACAGTGGTCTTGGTTCGTGCGTGTGTGTGTGTGTGTGTGTGTGTGTGTACCAGAAAAGATAGATATTCAGTGCTTTGTCTAGACTTTAGTCTAGAGTGTGAATTTTCCATGTGTCTGCGGTTCCGGACTGGAATCAGATTCATCTTCTAGATCATCGGATAGCTACGATACAGGCCTGGGCTGTGTTATGTACTTTTCTAACATCAGATAGCTACGATACAGGCCTGGGCTGTGTTATGTACTTTTCTAGCATTGGATAGCTACGATACAGGCCTGGGCTCTGTTATGTACTTTCTTAACATCGGTTAGCTACTACAGAGGTTTGAGCTGTTATGCATTTTCCCAACATTTCTTTTTCGTGACAGTTACTGCACGCTTTGCAAGACGGTGTTGATCTGTGGCAAACTACATCATCAAAGTCTGCATTTTCTCTGGTCATGTGACTATTTTCTCATTTCTAACCTCGCAACTACTCGGTTTTGCTGAAGATTTTATTCACGTCTTAACGAAATCTTATGTACGAATGTGTTCATTACTCCGTTTACACATGAACTCTAAAAAATGTGAAGTTTGCACGTCAGAGTAATTATCCTCTTTTATTTCGACAGATGCAAGCGGTCATTACCGGGGTACACAGTGTTTACTATCCTTTTAAGAGAAAGATAGAGTTAATTTGTGAATTTATATAAAATGCACACAATGAAGAAAATTTTATTAACTAATGTTCAATCCGTGTAACGTGCATAAGGCTAAAGACGACAATATCAGGCCGAGCCACAGGAGCGACAGTACACCGATCAATGAAGCCGGAAACAATAATCGGGAAGGGGAGAGTTATCGAATAGTATCCTTATCCAGCATGTTTCACATTCGGCCGATTAGACAGTGTAGTACTCTATTTTGATTGTAAAGATTACATGCATATAAATCGCATACTTTTTTCTGTAACATGCAGAATTTAATTAGTTTGATCCTTTTCTTTATTTGTAAATAAGTCTCTGTATTCGCCAATTCAGCAGGGATCTATTGCGCGTTTTCTTTATAAATATTTAGGTTACTTGAGCCATTTTCGTCAAATTAGTTATTAGAATCACTCTGCAGTATGTATTGGGGGACAATATGCAATCACACTACGGTGAGTTTTTGGGGGGGAGTTTGCACATAATATATTTCGATTGATTGTATTGTTGCTAATTATCGCTTCAAACACTGTAACATTTCCCTGAAGTATATGAAGCACTAGGGCCCAGAGCGAAAAAATAATGCATATACTGTATATATATGTTCCTCTTGTGATTATTGTGTTAAATTTGAATTACTATTTACTTTGATACTGTGTTAGTGTGTATGGGTTTTTCTTGTTATGAACAGATCCGATTGAATGTAAGGGTTGCGTTTTCATATTCCTAAAGACAGATCATAATTTTTTTTAATAGTTTGCCAGCAAATGTTAATTATGTTTGTTGAGGTTGGATAAATTTCACTTCAGAAGCAACAGATTATCATAGTATAGGCCTAACTAAGCAGACCATCATCAAATAATTCAGCGTGATTCTTACACTGAAGGTTATATTTTTCTGCGGGGTTTAGGTGTTCTGAAAACAGAAGCTATTAGTATTATAAGTTAGAACTCTTGGCGTTACACTTGAAATTCTTCATTTCTTGATGTCTGAATAATTGAATTATAAGGATCGTCGGATTGTGACATGTTTCATTGCTAGGAGTAGGATTGGTATATATGGCATCTCTGAATTTAGATATTAGGAATTAAAATTAGAAGTATAACAAAGTCTCATTGCTTGAGAAAATAAATATGTTAATGGTTTTTATCATATTATAAGGTTTGTAAGATAGGCCTATTAAAATTATGTTCTGCATATGTAAAAATTTAATTTTTATCAAAATGTTCATGGTGGCTATATATATATAGCCAAGAAAAATGTAAGTCTATATATATATAGCCAAGAAAAATGTCATTTTGTGCTGCAGTTGTAAGAAACTAAAATATCTGAAAATATTTTTAGTTGTTTAATATGTTAATATTTAATTATTATTATTAAATTCAAATATTAGAGACAGGGCCTCATATATGAGTACATCTGTTGAGACTTAATTAACTATACTCTCTCAGAAAATAGAAAATAATTAGATGTATATAGTTAAGCAGAAGTAAATATTAGTATATTTACCAAGCTTACTGAATCTATGGTTTTACAGTGAGTGAATTTATTAAAATCTTTTCATATATTTTGCATTACTTAAAACAGCTGATAAATATGCATTATAATATATTAACAAGAACATTTGAAATACTGCAACATAATTCCTCAAAATTACTTGAGGTAAACAAACATTTCAAAATTATATACCATTTTTTAAAAAGTTATATCCAAAAATGTATGTATATCAAAAACAGACAAAAAATACAAATATTTTATAATATTTAACATAAGACAATAAAAGCTTGTTAGCAGCCAAGTTGCCTATAAAGTATGTCAGGAGGGAGAGATGAGGGTTTGGGGAAAGTGTGAGTGTGACATTGACAAAGCAGAAGGGGGTGAAAGAGGAGTCCCTATTTTGAGACATCACATCTGACTCTTTCTGTGTGTGTGTGTGTGTGTGAAAGAGAGAGACCTTCCCTGGCAAATTAAGTCCAAGAATAGATTTTTAAATATTTTAATTATTACCAATGTTTACTAACCATTAATATGTTAGTGAAATCACAGTTCCTACTTTAAAACTCAGCAAACTGCTAGTATTTTACATCTGTCTGTATACTAGAAAGACATTGTGAAAAAAATGGATTCAAGATTAGTCACAAATTCTGACAGTTTTGCTTTGTTTATGAACAGGGTTTTTTTACTGATTATAATTTATATGCCTAGGTCTTAGGAAAATGTTTAGGAACATTTTTAGGAAGTGATCAAAATATGTGCTCCGATATAGAAATTACCAGATCTTATTTCAAGAAAGAATCCAGTTCAATGTCAGTTAGTCAAAATTAGAAAACTAGCCGTTAAATCTTAAATGTAACCAAGTTTCCCTAGATTTTAATTTCTTCTCTTGTAGCCCTTTCTATCATGACTCAGTTATACATGCCATAGACTAACATTTCACTGTATATTAGCCCTAGTCAGCTAGTGGTATTACAGATACATTAGAACCATGTGTAACATTTCTGATCATTGAAATAAGTCAACACTAAACTTCTTTTTCATTAGTTACATTATAAGTCTTCCATTCAGTACAATATTATCTATCATAACTGGAATAAAATATTTCATGCAATTAAGAAAATAAGTAGAAGTCATATTACATTCAAAGAGTGAAAGACCAAATGGAAACTAACTCAAAAGTGCAAACAAGATCATGGGAGTAACAAGCCTCTTTCATATCAGTTCCTATTAGTCAGTACATCATGTCTCAACCTTATCCACCCTATCTGCGCCCATTGTTCAGTACATCATGTTTTTATCATACCCATTATCACTCTCATTGGTCAGTACATCATGTCTCTATCATACCCATCCTATCAGTTCTCATTAGTCAGTACATTGTCTCCCTATTCTACCCATCCTGTCAATTCTTCATGTCAGTCCTTGGTCAGAACATCATGCCCCTATCATACCCACTATCAGCTTTCATTGGTCAGTGCATCATGTCTCTATCCTACCCATCCTATCAGTTCTCATTAATCAATAAATCCTGTCTCTATCCTACCCATCTTATCAGTTCTCATTAGTCAATAAATCATGTCTCTATCCTACCCATCTTATCAGTTCTCATTAGTCAGTAAATCCTGTCTCTATCCTACCCATCCTATCAGTTCTCATTAGTCAGTAAATCCTGTCTCTATCCTACCCATCTTATCAGTTCTCATTAATCAATAAATCCTGTCTCTATCCTACCCATCCTATCAGTTCTCATTAGTCAGTGCATCATGTCTCTATTCTACCTCAACCCTAAAAAATTGTAACCATCAGTAACTTGCAATATGTTATGACGACTCGCTAGCAAAAGAATGCCAACATTGGGATTGGTGGACAACACTGACAACTGTTAACATCGAATATATATAGGTTCAGGTTGTTACGTTTCCAGTATTTATTTAAAGACCCTGCTTAGAATAATTAAAAGACTTTAAATATAATTAATTCTTCCTCTCATATTCTACGCAGACTGGTTGCTCAATTTATTATCTGACTAATTAAAAGTGCGTCTTGTAGTTCAGACGACAAATTTACAGACTAATAAACTGCGAACTTTTAGCTAGATTTGAAAACAGTTAAGTCCCTCTAAATTAATATGCACTCGTCATCAATCTTTCTGCTCATCCGCCCCCATTCAAATCTAAGAATTAATCTAATTGGTCTATTGTGCATAGAAATCAACTACTAAGAGGTTTTAACAAAGAAAATAAGATTTAATAAAGTTTAACAAATTAACAATAAATCGAATGCAACGCGAATAGTCTTCACTCTGTCTTTACGCGCCTATGCCTGATTTTTGTCAATCTAAATTGCCAGAAAAGTGTTCCTTTGAGATCTGTACACTTGATCTTGCACTTAGCTCTATTCTTGTATCCTTGGTCTCAACACTCAATCATGCCGGTTCGTTCCCTCAGTCCCCCTTTAACGACACACGTGGTGCATAAGGAATGATGTCCCTTTGTTAGTGGCTAGGAACTGGAATTTTTGCAGCATGGCCCTCAGAGTGGATTTCGACACGCTTACACCAATAAGCTAATGCAGGTGAGGCATGGTGAAACATGAACCATGAGCCGACCTGTGGATGCAACGTGTTTGGATATAATTCTCAACCTAACAGGTCCTACCTAGGCATGGCTCAATTAAATGCGCTGAACAAAGAGTTTCGACCTCGCGTCGCTTACAATTAGATTTTTAGAAAAAATATAATCGTCTCACATGTGTTCCATTTAACAGTCATGACGTATGAAGCAATAAAATAGATACAACGTTAAATTAATGTTCATACAAGAGGTAATTCAAACCGACAGAGCGCTTCACAATTTACAATTAAAATTACACGCAATAATTGAATTACATGAAGAATTCATATCGAGCGCAGCATTCTGGCTCTTAGTGAATTAAAACAATATAAATTAAAGTACAGAAATGGAAAAATGGTTACAATAAATTTATATTCCGTAACGTATAGGTTTTCAGCTATTTCTCTGAACCATGCTCAAGTGTATATGGAAATCATATAATACATAGCACAAATACATACTTAAACAATACATAGGCAAATACTATTAAATAAAATGATACCTTTGAGAGAAGTCGAAGGGTACCTTGATTCTCTATGGCGCCGGCTGCCTCTCACGACCCGAGTAAGCTGATGGAATTAGCTAAAATATGCTCGAAGTGAGGGAGCGGAAGCGTGTGGGTACATATATAGAAAGGTATATTGCGTATCACGTGACTGTTCGCAAAGCATGTGGTTGGTTCGAGAACTGGACAATGGTCCTAAAGTTACATAACATCTTGACCTGTTCTAGAAGCACCTAGAAAAAGGAAGCTTTGAACAAAGGGCCAAGGGTTTCAAATATTCGAATTTGAAGTAAACAAGGCAAGTGGGTCACGAAGTCGGACAATTTTATCAGACTGTGACACCCCCTTGCTTTTGAGGCGTTTATCTTGCCAAAGATAAAATGCCTCCTACAAATTATGTATGATAAAATGTAGAAGTCCACAATGAAGAAAAATTTACACAAAAAAAAATTTCGACATTCCTAGAAATAAAGTGTGCAACTATATTTCATATTTACAGGAAGGAATCCGTAGGGTTCAGTTAATTGATTAAACGACATTCTATCAGTACCGGCACTTGATGGCATCAAGCACGACTCATGTAATCTGCGCCAACATTCAAAGACCCTTTGATGTAATGAATATTTGCGTCATACTGTGTCAGAAACAAAGACCAACGCATTAAACGGCTGTTCGTAAATTGCGCCTGTCCGAGAAAGGCCAACGGCTGGTGATCGCACTCAATGACAAAGGTTTTTCCGTACAAATAGTTTTCGAACTTTTTTATGGCCCGAACTATTGCAAGACATTCCTTTTCACTGGTGGAATATTTCTGTTCAGTAGTTGTGAGTTTACGGCTTGCATATGCAACTGGGTGTTTGGTGTCATTGTGTTCTTGTAATAACACTGCTCCTAATCCTGTGTTGCTAGCATCAGTCCTTAACAAGAATGGTTTTGTCAGATCTGGCAGTTTAACAACTAAATCTGAAGTCAGTCTAGATTTCAGTGTGTCAAAAGCGTTTTGGCATGCATCAGTCCACACTACTTTTGTAGGCATATTCTTACGTGTCAAGTCAGTCAGAGGACATGCAATGGCACTAAAATCTGGTACGAATTTTCTGTAGTAGTTAGCAAGACCAAGAAAACTTCTAACTTGTGTTTTTGTTAGCGGTTGTGAAGTGCCCTTAAGTTGTGCTATCTTAGCTTCACTTGGCGACATAGTTCCATGACTCAACTTGTGTCCCAAGAAGTCTAAGGAGAATTGTGCTATTTCACACTTCGTAGGGCGGGCAGTGAGGTTGGCTTGTTTTAATCTGGCTAGTACATCTCGTAAGAGTGTTAAGTGCTCCTCCCATGTCTGGGTGCCTAGAATTAAATCATCCATGAAGTTCTCAACTCCGCGTCCGTACAGTGGTTCTAACAATGACCGCATCATTTTAGAAAAAATGCTTGGAGCGTTTGAAACTCCGAAAGGCATAACTTTCCATGTGTAGTTTCCTACTGGTGTAGTGAAAGCTAGTATGTGTCGATCAGTGTCCTTGACCTTGATTTGCCAAAAACCGCGTGACAAATCTATTTTGGTATAGTAATGAGCGTTAGCTAGCTTAGTGAAGATGAGATCCGGATCAGGAAGAGGTTCGGCACAAAACTCTGTCACTTGATTGAGTTTGCGGTAGTCTACGCAAAAACGGAACGAGTTATCACGTTTTTTAATCAACACGATGGGTGATCCGTAGGCACTGTCAGTCTTCTCTATGACCCCTAGATCTAGCATAGTCTTAATCTCACGTCTAACGTCATCTATCTTAGCGTGTGGCAACGGATACGGCTTCAAACGTATCGGTTTGTTGTCAGTCAGCTTCAGTGAAAATTCTATTAAGTCTGTCAACCCTGGTTTGTCTGTCAGAGTAGATGAGAACTCATTAAGCAATTCATTCACTTCTTTTTTCTGTCTTTCTGTCAAGGCTTCATTTACCCTAACGTCTTTGACAGTTTCGTCCGTCTGTAGAGGACAGTTTGGTAAAGTACCAGTGACGCAATCAGTATCCCCCTCGTCTTCTGTAACTATCGTCGCTACGACAAAATCAGCTTGAGTGGTTTGATCCTCACGGCTTATGTACTTTTTGAGTAGGTTAACATGAAAGATTTTCTCTCTCTTTCCTGTCTGCACCTTATAGTTCAGTCCCCCTAGCTTGGCGGTAACTACAAAGGGCCCCTTCCATTTCATCTGAAGTTTGTTATGTGCTTCAGGAAGCAACAGTAACACTTTGTCATTAACTTCAAATTCTCTAGGTTTGGTGTGCTTATTGTAATATTCTGCCTGTCTAGACTGAGCTATCGTCAAGTTTTCCCGTGCTATCTTGCCTATAGTTTCAAGACGGTTTCTTAAGTCAGTGACGTATGTATAAGTTGTCTTAACTTCGTCATCTGTCTTTTCATCAGTCCAAAGTGCCTTCAAAATCATCATCGGTCCGCGTACAGTACGTCCGTAAAGTAGCTCAAATGGTGAAAATCCGGTGGAAGATTGTGGCACCTCCCTATATGCAAATAGTAGGGCAGGGATGTATCTGTCCCAGTCTTTCGGTTTATCTGTGGCGAGCTTTTTAAGTGCTGTTTTTAATGTCCCATTGTATTTTTCAATCAGACCATTTGCCTGGGGGTGGTATGGTGTGCAAGTAAGATGTTTGATGGAAAGTAAACGATTTACTTCCTTCATTACGTTGCCTATGAATTGACTCCCCTGATCCGTCAAAATTTCAGTAGGAATTCCAACACGACTCCAAAGACCGAAAAGGGCTTCGGCGACAGTTTCAGTATCAATATTTTTCAATGGTACTGCGTCGGCGAATCTTGTTGCGTAATCAATAGTGGTCAGCACGTATCGATTACCTCTCGTTGATGTGGGTATTATAGGCCCAATCAAATCCAATGCTACGCGCTTGTAGGGTTCACTGATCAGTTCAGGTTCTCCTAACGGTGCGGGTCTGATTGAATTTTTAGACTGTGTTCTCTGGCATGTGTCGCAACTTAACACGAATCTACGGATATCGGCAGTGATGTCCGGCCAATAAAACTCACTTGTAATACGACTAGTTGTTTTTTGTACACCCATGTGTGCACCAAAAAGACTCTCATGACCTAATCGTAATACGTCATTTCGTTTGGTTTGTGGAACGACTAATTGTTTCCGAAATTCGTCTCCCACTTTCGAATAGCGGTACAATAAACCCTTTTTCAGAATAATGCACGCTTTCTTATTCGAATCGTCAGTGTTGACGTCACTAACAAGTACAGCTTGTCTGCGTAACTTGTCTAGTGTTTCGTCCTCAGCTTGTAATATTTTAATCTCGCTAACTGTTGCTTTATCTACGGCTGGTGCGGCAGACATCGGTGCAGTTACAGATTTGTCTTTACTACTCGCTGCTCTGGTTACAGCGTTAACCAGTGGTGGTTCAGTTGAAGTTTGTTTTTTGCACGGCAAAACATACTTGCAACCAAGGATCACGTCATGCGGTGAGTTTTCCATAACTGCCGCTTTGACTGTTCCTTCTACAAAGTCTGAAACAATCGAGACTTCAGCTACTGGTAAAATGTCTTGTTCGCCGTTTGCAAAGGTGACAGAGATTGTCTCCCCTGTGTAGTCGGTACGGTTAACTAATGATGCATTTACAATAGCGTCTAGCTCACACCCTGTATCAAGCAAAGCGATTGTATCGTGACCGTTTGCCTGTACTGGTGTTCGATTCGACTTTTCTGTTTTAGGTGTATGACTTTCTACTGCGTAAACTTTAGCTGTTTTCTTTTCAGGACATGTTCGTGAAAAATGGCCACTATCACCACAAGTGTAACATGCAAGATTCTTTTTATCTTTCTGTTTGTCGGACTTGTTTTTAGTGTCGGGTTTAGATGTTTTATCATCACGCTCATTAGGTGCCTTCCCGTCATTTTTCTTATCCTTTCGAGTCTGCGGTTCGTTCGGTCGAGACTTGTTGTTCGCGTGTGCGTTCGAGAATTGAGAATGTGCGTCATCAAAGCGATCGGCGGCGTTGCCTATCTCCTCTAGCGTAGATTTTTCCCTTATTGCTAAGTGAATCAGTAGATCTGATTTGTATGACCCGAGAATATGGTCTTTTACCATTTCATCCCTAAGACCTGCGTACGTCTGTGGAGTTTCGGCTAGATCTATCCATCTTTGGAACAAGTCAGCTACGCGTCGTATGTACTGTGCGTGCGTCTCTGAACTGGCTTTAGTGGCCTGTTTAAACTTACGTCGGTATGTATCTGCTGTGAGTTTGTAACGTTTCAATAATGCGGCCTTGACTGTGTCGTAATTATCTGACTCAGAATCGCTAAGCTTATTGAACTCGTTTTTCGCACTGCCCTGCAATAACCCCGATAAATTTATCGCCCAATGTTCCGCTGGAATGTTTGTTGCTCTGGCTAACTTTTCGAACGTTTTTAAATACGCGTCTATTTGATCTTTGTTCTCATCAAATGGGACCATATTTATCTTTGGAATGATATTTTCAATTCTACTGTGATTATTTCCATCGCTAGAACGCGAATCACCACTGCTTCTGCGGTCACGGTTTGGATTGGTAACTTCTAGTTTCTTCACTTCCCATTCTAACCGTTTTATTTCCGCGTCTGCTGCGATGCGTTTAGCTTCTGTGTCCGCTGCGATACGTTTTGTTTCGATGTCGGCTAATCTTTCAGCTTCTAACCTTTTAGCTTCTGCGTCAGCTGCGATGCGTTTAGCTTCAGTTTCGGCTAGTTTTTCAGCTTCTAACTTCTTCAGTTCGCGATTAGCAATACGTTCTTCTCTTTCTATCTCTTGCCTTTCTTTGTCCGCTTTCTCTAGCTCAGTTTTGATGTAGCTAGTCAGTTCGTCACCCTGGTATCCTATCATGATACCGGCTTCTTTCAGGTCTTCGATAACCTGTTTGCGATCCATTTTACTGTCTTAGCGCGCTGGCTACAATAAGAATGTATCTCGTGAATTGTGTGTTTTAACCGTCGGCGATAACTCCGCTTATCCCGAAAATAACTTTTAGGCTACAACCTTACAAAAATTATTTAATTTACTCAGAACACCTTCCGAAATAAATTACGCGTTAACTCTTTACACGTTTCACCTGCTTGTCACAGTGTCCGCTGTTCCAAGACTTTCGTAATGTCACGGCTCCTACCATACAACATTACACATTATATCTAGCACCCTAAATATAATAGTCCGAAGTCTGTTACTACCGATAACTCTCCTAGCTGGCGGTATAACCTTCGACTCCTCACAATGAAGTACTCAGTAACACAATACTAAATAAATCATTCAATAGCTAACATGACATATTTAACTACGCTTAAATATATCAACATTAACTAACATGCACGCTACTCTGCAAAAGAATACATGCACATGTCACAACAAAAGCAAAGAAAATCAGTGATACAAAAATCAAAAGAACAATTGGCAATTCTGTTCGTTCGTTCGTTTCTAGGTTATGATGCGCCCTATGTATAAAAATGTTACAATTTACAATTTAATACATATCAATCCCGGACGAGCCCCCACTTGTTACGTTTCCAGTATTTATTTAAAGACCCTGCTTAGAATAATTAAAAGACTTTAAATATAATTAATTCTTCCTCTCATATTCTACGCAGACTGGTTGCTCAATTTATTATCTGACTAATTAAAAGTGCGTCTTGTAGTTCAGACGACAAATTTACAGACTAATAAACTGCGAACTTTTAGCTAGATTTGAAAACAGTTAAGTCCCTCTAAATTAATATGCACTCGTCATCAATCTTTCTGCTCATCCGCCCCCATTCAAATCTAAGAATTAATCTAATTGGTCTATTGTGCATAGAAATCAACTACTAAGAGGTTTTAACAAAGAAAATAAGATTTAATAAAGTTTAACAAATTAACAATAAATCGAATGCAACGCGAATAGTCTTCACTCTGTCTTTACGCGCCTATGCCTGATTTTTGTCAATCTAAATTGCCAGAAAAGTGTTCCTTTGAGATCTGTACACTTGATCTTGCACTTAGCTCTATTCTTGTATCCTTGGTCTCAACACTCAATCATGCCGGTTCGTTCCCTCAGTCCCCCTTTAACGACACACGTGGTGCATAAGGAATGATGTCCCTTTGTTAGTGGCTAGGAACTGGAATTTTTGCAGCATGGCCCTCAGAGTGGATTTCGACACGCTTACACCAATAAGCTAATGCAGGTGAGGCATGGTGAAACATGAACCATGAGCCGACCTGTGGATGCAACGTGTTTGGATATAATTCTCAACCTAACAGGTCCTACCTAGGCATGGCTCAATTAAATGCGCTGAACAAAGAGTTTCGACCTCGCGTCGCTTACAATTAGATTTTTAGAAAAAATATAATCGTCTCACATGTGTTCCATTTAACAGTCATGACGTATGAAGCAATAAAATAGATACAACGTTAAATTAATGTTCATACAAGAGGTAATTCAAACCGACAGAGCGCTTCACAATTTACAATTAAAATTACACGCAATAATTGAATTACATGAAGAATTCATATCGAGCGCAGCATTCTGGCTCTTAGTGAATTAAAACAATATAAATTAAAGTACAGAAATGGAAAAATGGTTACAATAAATTTATATTCCGTAACGTATAGGTTTTCAGCTATTTCTCTGAACCATGCTCAAGTGTATATGGAAATCATATAATACATAGCACAAATACATACTTAAACAATACATAGGCAAATACTATTAAATAAAATGATACCTTTGAGAGAAGTCGAAGGGTACCTTGATTCTCTATGGCGCCGGCTGCCTCTCACGACCCGAGTAAGCTGATGGAATTAGCTAAAATATGCTCGAAGTGAGGGAGCGGAAGCGTGTGGGTACATATATAGAAAGGTATATTGCGTATCACGTGACTGTTCGCAAAGCATGTGGTTGGTTCGAGAACTGGACAATGGTCCTAAAGTTACATAACATCTTGACCTGTTCTAGAAGCACCTAGAAAAAGGAAGCTTTGAACAAAGGGCCAAGGGTTTCAAATATTCGAATTTGAAGTAAACAAGGCAAGTGGGTCACGAAGTCGGACAATTTTATCAGACTGTGACACAGGTAAACAAAAAGAACTGACTATGTATTTTGTCTTTGTCATAATAATAAGAAATACTTTGGTTTTAATACTTTGCAGTTTTTATTAAAACATTGTACCTAACCAATAAATCAGCCACTGCCACCTTGCATTTTTATTTTTTCTATTTGCTATTTGAAGAGTTAATTTCTGCAAAACACACCTCTACTCCATCAACAATAGATGTTGTCCTCTCCTACAGATTCATCAATTTGCTGCATTGTGCTGGGCAATGATTGTTTCATGCAATTGCTTTCATTATCACTTTTTTAAAGGAAAATTTAAAATATATTTGACTGCTTCATTGTTATTCATTATGTTCAAGGTTTTTTAAAATTATTTAGATTTTTCAACTAACTATAGAAGTGGATGACAAATAAAAGACACTGAAGATTTGAACGAACACAAAATGATAAAGAATCAACCTAAAACAGCCTGTAGAAACTAACACACAACACCTGATACAATATCTGGCAGGGATAGGGTGCTTGCTGACACAGTGGACTCTTCCAAATCTGAATATTGCTGAGTTGCTACAGTATAGAGGTGTAGTGGACAATATGCCCCTAAAAATGCCTGCCTCTTATGCATTCAAGACAAAACATATTGTTGTTATTCTGTGTTCTCAGCAATTGGAACTTGCATTTAACCCAAAACTCAAGTCAAATTCATTGCTAGTAATTAAATTATTTTCTTAAAAAGTAGATAGAAAGTCGTGACTGATTTTTTTTGTGAAAAAATACCACCTTATGATAGACTACTTGTTATTTTCTAAGCTTGCAAATGACTTTTTTCACTTGTGAGTGGGATTTTCGAGGGTTGTTTTACATGTCCTATAATTTCTCCTTAGTACATCATGTCTTTATTCATTCCATCCTATCAGTTCTCATTGGTCATTTCATCATGTCTCTATTCTATCCATCCTATTAGATCTCATTAGTCATCACATCTCTATTCTATCCAACCTATCAGTTATCATTGGTCAGTACATCGTGTCTCTATTCTATCCAACTTATCATTTCTTATTAATCAGAACATTGTGTCTTCCTGCCGTCACTCCAAGGAGTGAAGCTAGGTAATATTCCTCAGCCTTTGAATATAGGGAATTCTAGTTACCCAGCATTAGATCAGGACTCACTAAAATATCTGATCTATTAGGAGGCTAGCTTGCACCTGTTTGCACTAGCAATCATTGGTCCCATCATTCTTTTCACAATTCATTTAATTCTTTGATCTTGACGTGACACTCATTTACCAGGACCGACATTTTTCTGTCACTTAACGTTCATTCAGCTCCCAGTTCTATTCCCACTGTTATAACAGTCAAATGAATTTGCATAAGAAATCAGAATTTAATACTTAAATGTATTAAATATATAACTGTAAATATAAAATTATATATAGCTAAATTATATATAAATATAAAATTATATATAGCTAATGATTTCTTTTAAATACCCAGCTTTAATTTTATCTATTATGTAATGATTATAAATGTTTTATAATAATACAATAATGTGTGATTATACATGCATTTTTTAAAAATATAATATTACCCTAAAGTTGATTTTATAAATGTAAAATCAATTTTAGTAACCTGCAGTGATGTATCTATTTTTCTTCTTTTTCTTTAATCGTTCAGATGGCATGACATGGTGGCCTAATTGTCAAGATTTATGTGAAGATCTTATTAACAGTCATCAAAACTTGAACAGTAAATTAAAATGAAATGCACTGGAATGCACAATATTTAAGTTGACCTCGTGCAAATAATTCCTGTGAAAAAACATTAAGCATGCTTACCACCACATATGCAACCAATGTAACATTGGCCATGGGAAGTGCAGACAACTCTGGTTCCAGTGTACTTATTTACGTCTTGGTCCCCTTAGGATCCATTTTGTTTATTGCAATCGCTATAAGTGTGGTATGTAGCATATATTATATAAAATACATCTTTTGAATAGTTGGTATTATTTATAAAATGTATTATATTTGTATTTGAAGGTTTTATAAATATTTATGTTTTATTATTATGTAGGTTTATAAAATTTTATTTTTTTTCTACACATAGCAAACTCATACACAGAATTGTACCTAACACTGTAAAATTACAAAGTTTTATATTGCTCACATTTTGTAAATAAAAAAGTTATTTCTTTTAGATTTTATTGCCATGTAGATTTCTACTTTTTTTTTTATTGGCATGTAGAGGTAACTATTTTACATCTTTGTTTTTCATTTGTTCTCTCTTGCTCCCATCCCTTCCTTATTCTCCCATCAAAGAGTCATTTGGGGGAAGGAGGAGCTTTACAGTTAAATGTCTTTATAATTATTGAAATATATTGTGAATATTAATAAATTTAATATCATAATTCACATAATGGCATTAAGTTTATCTCCCATGATTATTCATCTGAGAGATAACCATGTAAATAGCTACTAGATGGTATAAACCATCAGAGAAAGCAACACAAGTTCTGCAGTTTTATTTTGATACACACCATTTATAAAGTGCACAGAGATCATATATATGTAATGATTTTTTTTTTTTAATAAATAAAATGTACTTCTTTAGTTTTGAGGTAATTGTAGTAGTTATGGTTTTAGAGCTAATACCAACAATTTATATATATATATTTAATTTTGTTTGTAGAATATACAAAGCTTTTTGTGACAGATAAATGAAAACATATAGTACTGGCAACTATTCTTCTCTTTTCAAAATGTTTACATTTTTATGCATGTTTGCTATTGCATTGTTTATGAAAATATATAATACAACTTTTTTTTGTTTTCAGATTGTGTTTGTGCTGAAGAAAAGCAGGTATTTTTCCCCCTGCCTTTTTTTTTTAGTTTTTTTTTTTTTAAAAAGATTTTTAAAAGGATAATGAATTTGATTAGTATCCAGGAAGTATTGAGGAAATAATTAAATGAAGTATGTGTTTTAACTGTTGTGGTGTTTGACAGTGAGATTCCACCCTCACCCAGATAGAACTAGAGTTTGCCAGATACTCATATGAATGGTTGGTGTCTGAGATTTGTTGTCCTCCAGTGTTAATTTAATGAATTTTAATTTGCTTAGAATTTAAACTCTTTTTAGCTTTCAGTTGTTGGTAAGCTGACTTCATGTTTTATAAATATTTAATCTTACTATTCTTCCATTTTATTCTGTCTAGGCTTGAAAGACTCCGTCACCATTTGCTGCCACTTTACAATTTTGATGCTACTGACAGCGGCCAGGATTGGGAAGCTGATCTGCTGGAAGAAGACCGGCGACAACAACAAATTCGTCTTCGTGTCAGTGTGAGTCTTAAGCTGTTTTAAAAATTTATAATTTATTGATCATCTAGCAGGGACTCTGCTTTTTTGTATTCCATATTTTTTTGATTTGCACATTAATTTGGCTCCTGTACTAATAAAATTTGAACATGTTAACACTGAAACCAGTAATTTGTTAAGCTTGAGGAATTTCACCATATTTGTAATTGTCTTTCTGAGCTGCAGAATATTACTATCTTTAGTTATAGTTAGAACCTCATCTAGTCTTGCATCTTTTACACGACGTCAGAAATGGAATGGTATCGGTGGCAATGATGGGAAGGAGAAACATGGTTGTAGTTCATTACGATCACTGTTTATTCAAAAGTCAGAGAGATGTATCAGAAACATAAAGCTGACTAAATCTGAGTATGTCACATACTAATATACACAATTGATATTTTATGACACACTGAAGTGTGAAACATTATGTTCACATGAATAATAAAACTAAATTAATTGTTATGAGGGTGAAAAAATATTGATATTAATAAAATAACAATAGAAATGCCTTTTAAAAATTCTTTTTTAATGTTTGCAAAAATGGTATCTTGTCTTGAGTGGGCTTGCCTTTTACCATTTGATGTTGTAGGTTTTCATGCAGTTAATGTGTCAGGATATTTTATATGTATTATAATATGAATTGCGGGTAATTGCCCATAATTTTTGTCTTGTATTGAGAGAATAAGCCATTTAAAAACTAGTCAGTGTCATGTTTGCAAATGCTTGATAATTAAATCAGCATGCTTTATGTAATTTTAACATTTATTTTGCACAATTAGCAGTATATCCTTTTTTCATTCACAAAGATATTTTATTTACTGTCTGATCCTATTTTTGATGAGCTCTTTGGTACCAACTTTATCAGTCTTCTCACTGATAATCATTTTTCTTCAGGCTGTAGTTACAAATTGTCATTTACAACTTTCTTGCAGTTAAATTATTAACAAATTATTAATGATTATTTGAAATTAGTCCTGACATTGATTTGAATTAGTCATCTTGAGACGGCAAGTGGATTTTGTCACATTTGAAATAATTCAACATGTCCAGTAGAATAACAATATCTATGCTCACTTATTTTAGAGTTTCACTATGTATGCTGGTACATAAAAAAATCATATATTCCTATGACTCATTTTCATCCTCAAAGCTATAGCAACCTTAAAAGTAAAAAGACAGTACCAATTCATAACTTTCTAGCTTTAGAGCACCTGGTTTATGTGGCCACAAGACTGTACAATCACCACACATAATAATTCTTAAATTCACCACATAGAGCAAGTTTTAAATTCTTCAGCCATTCATTAGCATTAGCTAGACTTTATACTGACCAACATATTTTTGAACCATTTTTTGTCTACAGCTGGCAAAAGGTACTAATAGGTACATAGCCTTAGTAAAGTGTGATTATAGCATGTTTGTAATGATCCTGACCTGGGTCTGTACTCCAGACAGTATTTTTTTGTAATTTGGGGGATATCCTTGTCCCCTCTAATATTTTATATCAAACCCTCTCTTCCTTCAGTAATATTTTATATCAAATATTTTGCACTGTCCTCCGAGAAAGTATTTTTTAAACAAAAGCATATCCTATCATAAAAAGCATTAAACATATCTATTTGCATGAAACATTGAGAATTAATATTATTGCATTCCTAAAATAATCTTTATGAAAAATATTATATCACCTGTTTTCTTTCTTTTTTTCCTGTAGGATGGCAGCCCACCAGATTCTCCTTTGCTAAAATCTTCAAGATACCACTGATATGCTGGATAAAAGAAAAAATTGTTTCTCTGCATTATGTGACTAAGACCATTTCACCTGCAACTGCAAGGGCTGATTGTCTTGCTTTAATATTTAACATTAAAACGTAATTATCAGTACTTTTTCATTTTGATGTCCTGATAATGTTTCTGCTTCAGTAATCTCTCTGTATAGATAACTGTTTCTCAGATTATGGGTTATTTCAACACCAATAATGAAAGATTATCAGGCATTGTGAATGAAGATTATCCCACTCAAGACTTGGAGTATAAATCTGAATTTTACTTAAATGTTATGAATGTTTGATGATTTCAATTTTATTTTTTTGAAGGGGTAAAGAATATTTGTTTTTATGTGGTAATGTTTATTTGTTTGTGTACTAAATGATGGACATGTATATGACTTGTCCTTGATTAAATGTTATGTTTGATTTCTGTTTTATTTTTTTGAAGGGGTAAAGAATATTGTTTTTATTGTAGTAATGTTTATTTGTTTGTGTACTAAATGATGGACATGTATTTAACTTGTCCTTGATTAAATGTTTTGTTTGGATAAGAAATTTGACATAACTTCTCTCGTATATTGTATCTCCATTTACATTACAATATGGTAAATATTGGAAGAGTCTTTCTTTCAGTGATGTTTAGTTTTATTTTAATAAGTATATGTAGTTGTTTTATTTGTCTCTTTAAACATTGCCAACTTTTCATTACCAATCACTCAGGACATTACATTCCTATGGTAAGAAAATTATTGTTGAAAGTCACTAGTCATGAATTTTAACTATGAAAGTCAGTTCATTAGTTATTACAAAGGTCATAGTTCAATAATAAATCACTATCCAGTAATCCTTATGATGAAGGCCACAATTCATTAAGTATTGCTATGATCATTATTTAGCAGACATGCCATAGAAAATCATTGTTAAGTAGTTGAGACTTCGAAAATCATTAGTCACTAATTTTGATTGTGGATATGGTTTGATATAGATTGGGTTTTATTTTCCACACACATCTTTGGCCATAGATGAAGTCTTAGTGTGCTGTTGCTAGCATTAGATCTGACTTCGGAAATGGGCTTAAGATGGCAGGCTGTTTTAACTTTGTACTTCAGTCTTATCTGTTTCACAAGACTTTGCAGATAATCAAGCAAAAACCCCAACTCTTTCTTAACATATTCTGAAGTTATTTCCTATTAATGAAGCATTCACTCTTCATAGTCTGTCCTGGGGTCATTTTTAAGTAACCTAACAATATCTTAAGCTATCTCAGGATCAAATTAAAATGACTTTAATATTCTTGTTTCACTGAGCCTATTTTTTTAATGCCTCATGTTTGAATATTATTGTAACTCTATTCATAAAACTGGTAATACTTATTAATTTTCAAGAGTTTCTGCGGCTCTATCAGTATTACCTTCTCCTGCATTATAAGTGAACTTGCCAATCAAATTACAACTCACATTCCATCATTTGTCACATTTCTCTTTTGGTAATGAATTATAAGATTCTAATTCCAAACTGAACATTTTTTATCAATCTGCTTGTCTAATTATTATTATTGTTGTTGGTATTATTATTTTAACAAGGAAAAGCTCAAATCTTTGACATTTATTTGATCTGATTTGTTTGCTAATCAATAGCATCTATTTCAACTGTGATTTTTGTGTCATTATTTTGAATTTTATAAACTGACAAACTGTTGTTATTTTTTAATTTGCTATATTTATATAAGACCCACATCCCCTATGATTTATATAAGACCCACATCTCCTATGATTATGCATTTGAAGACATGATTATACATTTGAAGACCAAATGATAACTGATCTAATTATATGAGAAAAAAATTACTATACTGAAAGACATTCCTTTCCTTTGTCTTGCAGTTTGCCCCCGTGTTTCAGTCAGATAGGTATACATTCATTTTTGTGTTGTATGGTTTATGGTACAATTAAAATGTGTTACAAATATATTGTTGTTAATGAACATTACTTTTTTTTTTAATTTCTATTACACAGATAGAAAAATATCACCAATTTTATAACATTTTGGGAGGTTTTTTAAATAGTAAGTCTATGCCAAATACATGTGCAATATTTCTTACTTGAAATTTGTTGTATAATCATATATAGATTTGTCATTGTCAGTATTTATTTGCTGCTTACGAATAAGTGGTTTATATTTGTGGGTTAAGAGAATTACTCTTGAAACTTGGGCATTTGTTTCAGTTTATTTTGTATGTTTGCTTATTGTTTTACAATCAAAATATTTGATAAATATTGTTTAGTAAGGTGTTTCAAAAGCCAAACAGTGTTTAATATGATGATCAAACTTCATATCTTATATGTACATTTTAGTGCAATATTTTTTTTTTAATTTCAACACTAATTGAATAAAGTTGTCTTGTTTATACTAAGCAGTGTTTAATTTTGTTTGCTTAATTATGTCCATCTTCATGATAAAATATATGGCTTTTGGTTTTCTGGACACCTTTCTACCTTTCTTACTCTTTTCCATATATTTTGATATTATTATCACTTAACACTAATAGTCTCAGTTAAATCAATGTTTCACACTTTGTAATTTGAAATTTTAAATTCTTATTACTAGATGGTGGGTCAACTTTTCCTGTTTGAATCTTGAAGCAGTAACAAACCCACTTCTATTTTTGACAACACCAGCTCTCGTGGAAAAATCTTGATACCAAACTGAACACACTTGAGTGAACTATACTGATGGAAGTAAAGCCTGCCTTAAAACAGTAAAATATGTATCCGCACAAATTTCATGAATAGACATATTTACATTCTGAAATATTTCACAGTGGCTGAAATTTGATTCTGGTCATGACGAGATTTGAAGACTGCCACTTTATTCTGGGACCACCAATGGTTGAAAAGTGGTCACTTGATAATTCCCATGCTCATTACAAGTACTTGAAATGTTTTTCTCCACATGTGTTGGTGCCAGTCGTGAAAACTGGAAGATTGAGATTCTTTTTGCAAAAACTTATATATAAGTCTGTCTGAATGATAAGTGATTTATGAAACTTTCGTAAGCAGTTGGAAACAATCATCAGCTTTGAAGCATGAAATGTTATGCTCAGATCTCCAATAAAATTGTTATTGTTTGTTTGTTCAGCATTCACAAAACATTTCAGTTCAGCATTATATTCTCCATTTTCACGGATGAACCACCATCCCCACTGTTTGCAAATAAAATTCCTTCTTCAGAATTCAGTCCAACATATCATCATCATCTTTTTCAATGCAGGCATGATTAACAAGAATTTCAATAAATGTTTGTGTTTTCAGACTAACACTTTTCAACAGCCCAAACAGAATTATCATCAAAGACTTTCTCAGTGTGGTCATGATCATTAAGAAATTCAATATATATATATATATATATATGAGAAAGAGAAATGGGGTATAACTCTAAATGTTGGTACAGTTATGTCCCCTTGTTAAATAAGAACACTTTTGGTACAGGATCAACCTAGGCTCAGAGACTTCCATTTTCAATTATATCCCTGATCATCCAGTGCACTCAATGGGTTATTATTATTAATTTACTTACTGAACACCTGAGTCTGGATGATAAGTACAAAATGTATTTTACATTAAATATGTACTCTTCCTCCTGCATAGTTGGGTCAATTTAAATTACACACAGATTTATACAAATGTTAGATTATAAACAAATTGAACGCATAAATAATCAACATCAATCACTTTCCAGATTTTTATTTCTATTTGCAGTTTGCAGCCAGGAAAATGTTAAACACAAATTTCTTGACAAGGAAGTAGATAAATGTTATCTGAAGCACAAAGGTATGCTTTTGTCATTGTAATGGAAAATAAAAAAACTAAAGTCTAGCTCTCTATAACTACTCCATGGTACCTGAGCATTTTCATTTTTGTTTGGTTTTTTCTGAGATTTTTAGTTTTAATTTTTTTCTTTTGAGCATTTTCAAATACTTCATAGTGTAACTACTGATCTAAATAATACAAAATCTTTCACAAATTAAAAAAAAAAATCCTCTAATCTCAAACAAAACTAGCTCTGGGAACTGAAGCACTAAAGTTGTACAAAGAGTAGGGTCTAAAGTCCAGATAAAAACTAGCCATGAGCCCACCCTGATTTATCTTTTCTGTCTTCACTGTTACTGTAGTGTTACCACCGTACCTGTATTATAACAAAAGACAGCAACCCAGAGCCGCACTACATACTTTTACAGTTACCATAAAGATGTCACAATAAGTATATTACTACAATGGAAGATAATCCAGATCTACACTTCTTATCTTCAAAGTTACCTAATGATATCACCATAAATATATTACTGCTGCAAGGTAACCCAGATCTATATAGTTACATTACAATATCACTAAACAAATATTACTTAAAAAGAAGGTAATCCAGATCTCTATTGCATACCTTCACAGTTACCATAATGATATCACCATACATATATTACTACAACAGAAGATAACCCAGATCTATACTGTGTTCTTCACTATCACCATAATTATATTACCCTTCATGCATTATTTCACAGTGGGCATGTATATTTGAATGAAATACTCAGGTTTTTCTGGCTAACACAGTGATCTATACAACTACGCTCAT
Source organism: Sinotaia quadrata (assembly GCA_028829895.1). Lineage (NCBI taxonomy): Eukaryota > Metazoa > Mollusca > Gastropoda > Architaenioglossa > Viviparidae > Sinotaia > Sinotaia quadrata. Next base: position 21,879,342 of record CM054178.1, read on the forward strand.
TATTAAAATTCTACACCCATCCAATGAAGTGATCAACAGACAAAAAAATACTCTCATACTAGCACGCGCAAATTAGACTGTTCTTTCGTGTCATTAGAAGGAAGTAACTCTTTTGCTCTGGTAAATAAAACACATTTTCAACTCATTTCTTATAGTCCCAGAGTTAAAACTAAGTCCTATATAAACCAGTCAATAACACACTTGTTTTATCTGAGGTTTTACAACTAAGTCCTATATAAACAAGTGCAATAACACACTTGTTTTATCTGAGGTTTTACAACTAAGTCCTATATAAACAAGTGCAATAACACAATTGTTTTATCTGAGGTTTTACAACTAAGTCCTATATAAACAAGTGCAATAACACACTTGTTTTATCTGATGTTTTACACATTGCAATTCCCTTTTTCATCTCTTGTATATTGTCAACATTTGAAAAAATATATATGTATTATACAAAATATAAGTGTAGAAATAACAATTAACATTGTTCCAGTTGAAAAGTGATCAAAACATTTTCAAAGCAGTACAAGTTATCACTCTCAGAACAACAATTTAGCAATAATGCTAATACTGTGAAAAAATAGCTGTGGTTACTAAATTAGATATACTCCAATCCAAAAAATCAATTAAAATTTTTTTTTTAATTGCTGAAAGTCTCTTATTTGAGGAATTAAGGGAAGGGAAACAAGAAAAGAAATTAAATCATCAGTGTGTTTCTCCTCGGTATGGTAATAGTAACTAAAGATCAATTACATGATGCTCAGCACTGTGTGATTCTGTTCAGTTAGCTTAGGAGCCTGAACAAGTTGATGGAGGTGATAAAGATGTTAACTATTTCAAATGGAGATCCAATGCGACTACTTTAGCTGTGGTGTTATGCATCTCGTTGCGATGTTGTTCAAAGTTTTTGATGGCGGCTTCGCGTGTTTCTTCCCATTCATACAGATCCCTGAAAATATATAGCAAAATCTCAAGGGATTTACAGCTGCACATGCTTTTATGATACCTCTATCAAACATTTATGTTTTATTTTATAAACAGGCTTTTTCACCTTAAAAACTAGACACAATATGTTTAAGTGTTTTATTGTTAAAGGAATGTTATGAAATGTTAAATGTGAAATGTTACTGATTGTTATGAAATTCAAATTCTTGTTTGATAATTTATCCAATGTTATGTAGTAAATATTTATTTTACTATTACAGTCTCGTCTATAAGCCTTGAGAATTCACTTTACTCAAACTAAGTGAACAATTCACTAATAAGTTGGCTGTGCTTTATATAAGCCTTGAGAATTCACTTTACTCAAACTAAAGTGAACAATTCACTAATAAGTTGGCTGTGCTTTATATAAGCCTTGAGAATTCACTTTACTCAAACTAAAGTGAACAATTCACTAATAAGTTGGCTGTGCTTTATATAAGCCTTGAGAATTCACTTTACTCAAACTAAAGTGAACAATTCACTAATAAGTTGGCTGTGCTTTATATAAGCCTTGAGAATTCACTTTACTCAAACTAAAGTGAACAATTCACTAATAAGTTGGCTGTGCTTTATATAAGCTCACATAAAGCAGAAGCATGCAAGACAGAGTAGGGCTGAAGAGGAAACAAAGATCGTTATTTCTATACAAGTTTACCAATAAATTTTCAGTAATGAAAAGTACTTTCAATGTTTCACAGACTAATAGTATTACCCTCTTATTCAAGATGAATGTGAATTAGGTACTATTTCTCAAATAATAAATTAAAATATATGCCAACTTTAAAGAATGTATTCAAAGTTTAAGTGTAACATGTTCATTTCATGGCTAAAGGCTTTTAACACTTAAGTACATGTACTAATCTTTAGATAAAAACACTTGAATGTAATACATCTAAGTTGATTACAGTGCAGCGACAAAGCTATATGCTGTCCCTGAAAAACAAGCAAAGATGGTTTTTCAATAAAATGCTACTGTTGAGAAAGAGTTATTTTCTCTTTAATTATATGCCACTCTGAATTTGGGAAATGTTTCTATTAATAATAACAATAATAGCTTCCAGTTTATAAAGGAGGAAAGCCAGTGACAGTGAAGTGAAACTAGACGTCATTAAAAAAGGACAAGTTTGGGAGTAATACCATTCCTACAATTCATGTCATGATGACCTGCTTTATACGTTTCATGGAACCTAACCTTTCGGTTTTGAGAGGCTGATGCAGTGCATTTATAACATTCATTCTATCACTTCTATTACAACGATTATCTTTCTTCACCAGTTTTCAAGAATTATCCTGTTGATTTCTGAGGTCCTATTGACTGCAAGGCACATAAACTTCCCTGAAATGAATCTTAGAACACAATGTTTTGTTTGTTTAATTTGGATGATGAAGTGCATAATTATTATACAGGTGCCTTTACTTAATCTCAAAAAACAACTTAAAAAGAACACTCTTAAATATATCATACCAATGTACACATGTAGCACAGACAAGTTTAACATACATACCAGATAAATTCCTTGTAAGAAGATCAAAACATTTTTATTACTAAAAGACTTATTCATCACATTTCCTGTAGACTAAATACACTTAAGACCTGACATGGCAGCAGGAGGAAAGGCTACCTTTCAAATATGAATTACAGATGAACTTGCATATGTCAAAGACATATTTTTGTCAAAAACAATAATAAACTGTCCAGAAATAAATTTTTATATTAATAAAGTTGCTGTTATATCATCGCTGTCTGAGTTTTAGTTTGAAGTTTGCAAATATTATGCTGATTACCAAGTGGCAACTATCATCTATCAAGACTAAAGACTGAGCATGATATGGAAAAAAAACAGAATCATCTCCTCTACATTACTGGCACATTTAAAACCCAGTAAAGAGAACATATATTTATATATTCATACCATTTTGGCAATAACTATTTTGGAGATTTCCTACCAAAAAATTCCTTAAATGAGTAATGACATCATTAAGATTCAACTGAGCAAAAGCAATTGGTAAAACTTATTTCTGGATGAGTGATTTCATTTACAAAAGACCTAACACACTGCTGTTACTGACCTGTATATAGGACGAACAAACTTCATTCTCCCTTGCTCAGTGACAAACTCCAGTGCTAGTGGCAGAATTTCTTTCCATTTTCCTTTTAAGCAGATTCTCAGCCACCTTCAACATATGAATGAAATATATTAGTTTAATTATCCACTTCATTGCAATACACTTTTTTAAAAGTTCATTTTTGAAGTAAAACAAGATTTTCATGACTACTTACCATACATTTGCACTACGGGATAGTGCTTACATGGACCCTTACAATGAAATGAAGGATTATAATTCAGAGTTGTCTGTTCCTTGCCTGGGAATAACTTCCCTTTAGTACTACTTGTGAGACAAAGCCTGAAAACAGTGGGGAGACTAGGAGAGGACCATAAGCAGATATATGGTAAATGTTAAGGAAAAATTGATGTTTAAACTTTTCCATCATATAACCAGTCTGGAATAATGGTGTGATTTTTTACCTCTATGATAGTGTTAATCCATAAAAGAGAGATTCTCTTGAGGTAATTGCATGACTTATGAAATAAATATGAGGAATTAACTTGCTTGTTTAATTAAGCAGTTGCAAAATAGTTGGAGCTTGTGCTAAAACATTGGGCAAAATCAGGTTAACTGCAAATAAATTATCCACAGACCATTGCTAAATGATCCACAGAAGCTGTCAATTTGTAAGCTGTTCAAGACAATTAGTTCCAATAAGGCAACTACAGACGTTGTGCCAAAACTTTTGCTTGTTAGTAATGTCTTGAGTATCATTATGACTTAAGAAAATCACTTATCTGCATCAAATCTGGATAAATAACTCTCAATGGGTTGTGTCAACATGGGACTGTCTGAACACATAGGACACACTGGATGTGTCAACATGGGACTCCTCAGACATATAGGACATAAGGGGATGCCTCAGCATGGGCTTGTCTGGACAGGTAGGACACACTGGGACTTTTTGGCACAGTAAAGTAGGTGCATCCCTCTCTCCTCCCGCACTTGATGTTGCTCGCTGGCCTACTTTTGAAATGATAATTCTGATGCAGATTTGATGCAGACTGTGTCCATAAGGTTGGTATGCTTGTGACGATTCCTGGAATCTTGTTCTCCCATGTGCTGTTTTAAAAAATAGTAGACTTGGGCATCAAGGTGTAATAGACCTATCTATCTTTTCTTTCTTCAACCCAATGTTCCTGGTGCTGGTGGGAAGTGAGAAGAGTCTTGCATAACCACTAATTTCAGAAATGGTACTTCCCTTACTAAAGCCTAGTCCATCAGAGTCTCTTTCACCTGTTTCAACAGTAATATGTGCAAATACACAAAAGCCTGCTTAAGAAAGCACCTGGTTTCATAAATTTCTCTATCTTTGATGTAGAATGCATCAAACTGAAAAGGGGTACTGGAGGTTAAGGGCAGGGGGTGGGGTTCTGATCTAATCTCCAATTCTTTTTACATCTTCTTTAGTTTTAACCAGCATGGAGATTTAATGATCTTTTGAAGCTACTTTTCATTGTGAATTCTTCCAAAATGCTGAATTATTGACAGATTTTATACTGTATTCAGGGAATATTATTTTACTATTTATACTGTTATTTTTTTCCAAAACAAAAACAATATTCTATATCAAAGTTGTTTTTTAAATTGATAAGATAAACTCACCTGAATCGAATCTCTGAATTCCTGACAGCGTTTAGATGATAAAGGGATTCCATCTTTTGCAGCTTTGGCACTGAGAGTGGTGCCTGGAACCAGAAAAAAAGTTAACTCAAGAAATGAAAAGTTTTAATAAAAGGAAACTCTACTGTTTAGTCACAATGAATTTGAAATCAACATCTTTCTTTTGGCATACTACTATGTCTAAAAAAAAAGTTATGTTCTCTTGATACAAGAAAATAATAACTATGGCATGCTTTAAAATATAAAGTTTTAAAAATTCAATTCTAAACAAAATAATATTAAACAAACTTATAAAGACTCTTACTTTAAATTTCAATCACCAGCTTAAAGCATTTTACTTTAAATTTCAATAAATGGTTTATGTATTTTACTTCAAATGTCAATGAACAAGTTAATGTATTTTACCTTAAATTTCAATCAGCAGGTAATATCTTTTACTTTAAATTTTGATCAACAGTTTAATGTATATTACTTTTAATATTTCAATTATCAGATAATGTCTTTTGCTATAAATTTCAATCAACATATAATGTCTTTTTCTATAAATTACAACCAGTAGCTAATGTCTCTTACTTTAAATTTTAAAAAGCAGATTAATCTTTTACTGTAAATTTCATCAGTACATCAATGTATACAGCTTTTTGTTGGTCATTAATAAATGTTTTGAAAGAAATACTAACACTAATAAGAGATCAAAAACTGCACACTCCTGAGAACCTATCCTGCAGAGAATCAAGAAGATTGCTACCACCCCCACCCCACTTTTCTTTACAGATCTCTTGGCTGGTCTACCGTGATTCTTGTGAGACTAATTATGAGCAAGAAAACATGAGCATCTAATTCTTACACTGTTCTGAAACATCAGCATATCAATAGGCAAGGCAGAAGACAAGAAGATAACAATGAACAGTGACTCACTCATCTTACCCACCATCCACACTTTAACCCCCTCCCCCTTACATAAAATTATTAGTTGAGTACTCTACTAGAAGGGGAAAAAATCTATAACATAAAAAGAATGTGTAAGTGCAGATTCTTAAAAGGTTATACACTGCTGGCTAAAAACAGGATCAACCATTCTGTAACATTTTTTACTGCAATAGATTACCATTCCAGGGATAAAATGCTTTAATCATGTAATAGTAGAGAACAAAAAAGTATATTTTCTTTTCTCAAAACTACCTCTCTTATAAGCTCTCTCTACAGCAAAATTTTATTTGTTTAAATACACTACCTCAGATTCTAGTAAAAATGACATGAATTCTCGAGTCTGCAATGGTGAAAAATTGTGTAGATCATTTGCGTTGAAGGCTGAAAGATCAGAATCACTGGCTTCCAGCCATCGGCGGCAGAGTTCCCTGCATGGTACCGCCAAACTATCATCAAATCTGAAGTACAAAGATGGAAAAGCAATTAAGTATTCATTAAAAGTGCAATATGAGCATTAATGCTAGACATATCACAGATCTGGAAGAACAAAACCCAATAGAATCTAAAACTATTCTTCTATACAACAATAACAAAGAAAATGATATATATATAGAGAGAGAAAATGCTAGATGTATGACTCAGATCTTGGAGCATAAAACCTAGTGGAATCAAAACAACAAAAAATTAACTCAACAAAGCATGCTCTACAATGAATGTCTCACATCTCTGGGAGCAAAAAACCCCATGGAATCTATTTTATTCAAAATGGACAACAAATTCTACACAGAAAAAAGCAAGTAGATCCAAGAGAATTGGATCAAAAACTGTTCCTGAACAAATGGATACCAAGTCTTTCAACCTTCCCAAAGAGATCTTGAATAGCCTCACCAGACAGGTGCTCTGACTGGAAGGAATCTCATCAGTGATATTCCAGATTAGCTGTGAATTTGTTGTGAAAGAGATCTCGTCTAGGATTAGGTGACATTTTTAGTTAATGTAAAGAATCTGAAAGACAGGAATTACCAAAAGGCCACTGCTGGGATCTTACCAAACTGAAAATATAAGCCAGGAAACAGACTCAATGAGAAACACTCTGATTAAGACTCTCTAGGTATCTAAGGTATCACTTTACTATGGAATCAAATGTGTCAAAAAAATATTGCTAATTGCAAATTGTTTTACACTTGTGCTATTGAAGTTTACCTCACCAAAACCTCTGAGTGCTATGATTAGAAAAAAAATCGTCAAGCATATGCCAAGTCGCAATAATCTATGCTCATCCAATCAGAAATGTATTCTTGTAAAGTTTTACTATGGGTATTCTGGGGTTTTGATTATTAAATTATTATTATTTTGCGTGTAATTTCATGGATGTGTATCTTAATGACAACCTGCACACCTGCCCAACATAAATACATTTTGTTCTCATTGGATGTCTGTTATGTAAATATTAACAAACAAAAAGTACAACAACAGATATGATTCACTGAGATCTTTCTTTTAGACTTGCAAGCTTCATTTCATTATGTTACTTGGCAACACACAAGAAAAAGAAAAATCATTAAAAAGAAATTATATCACCAAAAACAAAACAAAATCTAGCTCAGCCAAGGAGCTGCAAAAAAAGTTAAGTAACTGTATAATAATTCTTCCAAGCAACAAACTTCTAACACCATGCCTTGGTTCAATCACGGTGTTCTTGAGCTCAAGTATCAATCAATTCTATCTGATTCTTCAAAGAGTAGTAGTTCATGAGTAACACTGTATGAAGGCCTTATTACTGTGCAAACAAATTTTTTAATGAAAAAAAGTAGTCAACATACTCTGGAGTAATTGGTGGCATGCCCTCACCAAAGAACCAGGCATTCCAGTCCACTGCTTTCAGTTTGGCTTGGTCTTCCTACAGAGGGAAAAAAAGTAAAAAAAAAAATTCTTTGAATGAGGGATCTGATGCCTTGTTTTTTTCCCCACTTTCCATTCCCCACACCCAGCCTCCTTTCCCTGCACAAAATTAGCATAAGCAGGAAGTGCCCCCCACTAAATAATCAATCAAACCTTGTTTTCAGCATAAAATTTTATTAGCAAGAGGAACTGGTTTGGTTTTTTTCTTAAGCTTTATAAATTATTTAAATATTGTTGGTTTTGATGTCTTTTTCTTACTGTATTCAAATCTGTATTACTTTAGATATTATTTATTTATTCTGCAGTTTACCATGAACTCATTTTCATGAAGCAAGTTTCCCTACACATTACACACTAATTTTACTGAATCTGAAGGACAGGATGACCACTGCTGGGATCTTACCAAACTGAAAATATAAACCAGAAAACAGACTCAATGAGAAACACTCTGATTAAGACTCTAGGTATCTAAGAGGTTATACTATCTAGCAACTTGCCTGCTGTAGACTCTGCCCTTGCTCCACACTCACATAGATCCACCCTTAATGTATAGAAATGTCATCTCAGATTGCTCCATGCACACACAGATCCACCCGTAACATGTAGAAATGTCATCTCGGATTGCTCCACACACACACAGATCCACCCTTAACGTGTAGAAATGTCATCTCAGATTGCTACACACACACAGATCCACCCTTAACGTGTAGAAATGTCATCTCAGATTGCTCCACACACACTCAGATCCACCCTTAATGTGTAGAAATGTCATCTCGGATTGCTCAGGAATTGTAATACTAAGTGTGCAGGAAAATAATTTTTTATGAAAAATGTTTTTCCTGGATATTTAAAAGTTGTCTACAATTAACAATCCATAGAGCATATATGCACTCAAAAGAGCCAACACAGCTTCTTGTAACCTTTAGGGCAATGAAATAAACAGCAGTGTAAATGATCTGCCCCTGATATCGGGTACATTCAATTCTCCTCTTATTTGAATATTTTTGAATGCTTAGCTAATGACCAGGCTGTGGAATTGTCTTAGGTTTAATAGCTTCTATCCATATTTTTTTTAATGCTGCTTGTTCCTGAATGTGTCATATTACTCTTTGGGTCTACTGTCAAACTCTGACAAGTCATATATTTCCCAATTTCTGTGGCCCGTTGTCTTTCTTCCAATGAAGTGAGCACTGATTGGTTACTCATGTGGAGACAATAAGTACACAATGGCATTCAATTGATGTGTGTACATGGTGCTGAGTGTGTGTAGGTAATGCGTGTACATGGTGCTGAGTGTGTGTAGGTAATGTGTGTACATGGTGCTGAGTATGTGTAGGCAATGTGTGTACATGGTGCTGAGTGTGTGTAGGCAATGTGTGTACATGATGCTGAGTATGTGTAGGTATTGTGAATGTTGGTCCTGTTGTGGGAAAAGTTAGCCAGGATCAATTCAAAAAATGCCTGCATAACATTAGCAAGCAAGAGTCTAAATAAAACAGCTATGTTGCCCTTGAAATGTCTGAAAGACTTGCAAGCAAAAAGATGGCAGAGATGACACATGAAATCATCAGTAAACTTAGACAAAGCTGTGTTGGATCAACATATTTTGTATATACCTCCTTTCAAAGAAAACAAATTCTAATAGGTCCAAAGTCCATTTAATAAATAGGCTGCTTTAACATGTACAAGGCCCAGGTAATCAATAGGCTATTTCTAGCGGGTGCAAGACTCAGGTACTAATAGGGCTCTAGCAGGTGCAAGGCCCAAGTTTACCTTATGCAACAATGACTCTTTCTCTTCAAAATGTTGGGGTACCTACCCAATACTTCATAACAAAAATGATTCCTGTCTTAATGGTAAAACTCTTCAACAGGCCCAAGCAAGAAAGCCTATATTAAATTTAGCTGATAAGACAAGTATCTGACAGAATGGTAATGTGACATTTATACATTTTCAAGACAAGTATCTGACAGAATAGTAATGTGACATTTATACATTTTCAAGACAAGTGTCTGACAGAATGGTAATGTGACATTTATATTCTTTAAGGACAAGTATCTGATTGAATGGCAAAGGCAGTCTACAGCAAGCAAGTTGTTATATCTAGCCTTCAAGAAAATTTGGCAGTTACATGTGGTAAAAACTTGCTCTTTAAGTTGGGTTTTGTTTATTTTTTTGGGTTTTTTTGTTGTTTTTTTTTTTGGGGGGGGGTGGTTGATGATAACAGTTTCTGGCAATCAGCCAATTTCGCTGCCTGGCATGAGGTGTGCCACTATTGAGAGGGTTGAAGATGAAAGACAAGAGTGGAGTACTACTGAAAGAAAAGTTATTGAGTGGTGATAATGCATCATTCTCATTAAGTGATAAACTTCTCTCAATTTATAATTGATAAAAAATAAATTGATAAAATTGACTCCTATATTTTGTATGTTGGTAAAACAAAACTTTATTTATATAAAATTAAAAAACATTTTTTTATATATATATATAAAAACAATGAGATAATTATGTAGTTTACATTAATTTTCTCCCCTGAACCAACATGAGAATTAATGTATCTGGTCAAAAGTAACTAGGACAACAGAAACTAGATAGGTTATAGAATACTCGTGATTGTCTCCCTTATAAATAACAGAAATGCTTTTATGGCTTGGATTTGGATATAGGACTAAGTCAACATAACGGTGTTAGTGAACACTTGTGAGGTCCTTTAAAAAAAACAACTAATGAAGATTTAAAGTAGTTTTCACAAATGTGTATTAAGAGTGTTTATGCTCACAATACTTTCAACCTTTATCCATGATATTTGAGTCTTACTGTACAGCATGTTTACTTTTGGCTTATTAGTTTTAAAGTGCATTTTGCTTTGCTTGACTTTTCAACATTTAATTATTTTTTTGTTAATCAACTTAAAATAAGAAAAGTAAACCTCTTACTTCACTTGAAAAGTAACCAAGCAAAAAGGTCTTCCAGTCTTCATGGCTGATTGACTTGAATTTAAAGTGTTCAATGTAAGCCCGCAGGAACGCTTCAAAGACACCTATCAATAAAGAGAAGGGGGAAAAAGTACATATAGGATAAATGAGAGTATTCACTAATTTTTTGATGTAACCTATGTCTAACTTAATATTCCTGATCAATTTTTTTTTTTACATAATACATGAGGAAGTAGTTCTGTCTCTATATTAAATTATCTGTTCAATCTACCAACTATCTATTCCTGTCTCCTAATTATGATTTAATGCCACTGTCAGCAAGCCATTTACCTGTCTAACAAATATGCTGGTGTGCAACTAATCACATCAATTTGTGGCTTGTTTATGCCTAATTTGCGAGTGTGCGAGGAGTGAGTGCGGCACAAAAACCTAAAATCTATAGCCATATTCACCCAATTTATAGCATCATGCAAGTATTCAAATTTAATATATGTACATACACATGAATACATGCATGCACACACATTTACACACACAAACACACACAGAGGTTTACATTACTACACTCTTCTTATACCTACACCCAGTAAAAAAGAGTTACTGTGCTTGATTTCATACTATTGTCTCCATTAGTAACACTATGAAGGCCTTATTACTGTGCTAGATTTCATTCTATTTATTGTCTCCATGAGTAATACTGCACACTTTGGCAATTAAGACCTAATTATTTTGCTAGATTTCATACTACTGTATTGTCTCCATTCATATATATAGCTTTCCAGCTCTGTCAGTATATAACGCATTCCTTTGAGCATATGGGATTTTTTTTTCCCACAAAGTTATTTACCCTAGAGCACATGAAACATTTTGGGAGTGACACTAAAGCATCCTTGACCTTCAAGCATTTGGACGTTTTTCTTTTCAAATGTCCAGCTTTATGTTGCATTGTTGCTCCAAAGTTACTCATTAAAAAAAAAAAAGTCGGTCAAGGTCATTTGCTCAAATATAATCAAATATGTGGGAGGTATTTTTTAACCACATGGCCAGTTTTATGTTGGGAAGGAAGGAAGTTTACCCATTCATGGAAGAGACAACATCAAGCGCTCATAAAAAAACAACAACCGATGGTCAAGGTCAAAGGCTAAATGATGCCCAAATTTTCATTCGCAAGTCGTCCAATAAACAAATTCATTTATGTTCCTAGCAATGCATTCATTTTAATATTACACCCGTCATGTGATATGAGGGCAATCATTCATGTTTCTTATATTACACCCATCATGTGATATGAGGGCAAACATTCATGTTTCTTATATTACACCCATCATGTGATATGAGGGCAATCATTCATGTTTCTTATATTACATCCATCATGTGATATGAAGGCAAACATTCATGTTTCTTATATTACACCCATCGTGTGATATGAGGGCAATCATTCATGTTTCTGATATTACACCCATCATGTGATATGAGGGCAATCATTCATGTTTCTTATATTACACCCATCATGTGATATGAGGGCAATCATTCATGTTTCTTATATTACACCCATCGTGTGATATGAGGGCAATCATTCATGTTTCTTATATTACACCCATCATGTGATATGAGGGCAAACATTCATGTTTCTTGTATTACATGCTTTGGCAATGAAAGCCAATTCTTACTATTATCCATACTCAATAACTCAGCTTGGGAAAATAATGCCACTAGAATGTTTGGCTGTTTCTACTATCAACACATCTGGCTGTATAATGAAATAACAAAAACCAGCATAAATATTTATTTAAAGAAAGATTAAGAAAGATTAAATTAAATATTGTACTGTCAACTTTATCTGATATCAATTGCATTGGTACCATTATTGCTCAGATATCAGATTTTAAATGTATATTTATAAAATAAAATTAAAATGTAAACTGGAAATAGAGAGTTATCTCTATCCAAAACTGGATAGAGAGTTATCTATTTCTTTTTAAAATGGTGGCATTTAATTTAAATATTAAAGCATATTATTGTGATTACTATCAAATTTGCAAACTTTCATTTGCTTAAGTTTAGAAGTATGGCAATAAAATTCACAAAATTAGACCTACTCGGACCACCCAGAAGTTTCTCCAGGTAGAAAAGAAGTGCAAAACCTTTCTCATAAGGAACAATAGAAAAGACATCATCGGGGTCTTGACCTTGCATGTTTGGAATCAACAAAGTATGAGGTGCCTTATTTTCTCGTAAGAGTCTGTTTACCTAATAACAAATGAGAAAAAAGTTACATATTCAGAGTTATGGTAGATAACAACAAATTCAGGCAGTCAATAAGGCAAAACAAAAAGCATAAATGACTTCCACTACCAAACAATGGAAAATTTTAGATTTATTGAGAGCCAAGAGTGTTGTCATTCATCAAAACATTTCCATACTAATTATCAATATCATTTTGACTATCCATGATTTTCACTTTTCATATTGATGTCAGAATGTAACCTATACATAAAAGGTGGCTCCCATACAATCTACTTAAATTATACTTATCATTAACAGAGAATATTTTAATTCCACCAACTCCACCCTGCTAGAGCCCCAGATATGGTCTGTAGACTAGTAGTAGTAATGACTATTTTGACTCCTTGCTGTGCCTTCAACTTTCCTCAGTCCAATCATTCTAACTTTATTGACTCATTGCTCAATTCAATTATTTAAGTATATATTCACTCACATTAAATCAACTTAAATGTAGTGATTTAAAAATGAAAACTGAGCACAATCTTAAAATTGAGGTATAAAATTTGTAAAATAGCCTTAGACATGTTGGTCTCATTATCCAAGTTTAGCAATGTCACAGCAAAACAATGACTACTTCAAAAATGCAGAAAAAGTCTCATTTTTCTTCACTGTTTTAATGTCCAGTCCCAGCCTATGCAGTCTTTACTAACACTGAGGGACTGTTGATTGATTGCCTGCTCTGGATTTGTTTTGTTCACTTCACTGGTTGTAAATAATCAAAACATTCTCTGGTTAACCATCTAGCTCTATATTCAGTCTTTAAACTAAATAAGTTTAATGAATTTTTAAAATGAAAACCAAACCCACATTCTGTTCTCTTCTTGCTATGAGTGAGTCAGTAGTGCTCATGTCTCTGCTTGTGAGCTTTCAAAATCAGTGACTGGAAAATGAAATAAGCTCATTTGCCATCACTAGCTTTAATGTGAGAGAGTGTTTCAAAATCAGTGATCAGAAAATGAAATAAGCTCATTTGCCATCACTAGCTTTAATGTGAGAGTGTTTCAAAATCAGTGATCAGAAAATGAAATAAGCTCATTTGCCATCACTAGCTTTGATGTGAGAGAGTGTTTCAAAATCAGTGATCAGAAAATGAAATAAGCTCATTTGCCATCACAAGCTTTATGTGAGAAAGTATTTCAGTCCTTAAACTAAATAAGTTTAATGAATTTTTAAAATGAAAACCAAACCCACATTCTGTTCTCTTCTTGCTATGAGTGAGTCAGTAGTGCTCATGTCTCTGCTTGTGAGCTTTCAAAATCAGTGACTGGAAAATGAAGCTCATTTGCCATCACTAGCTTTAATGTGAGAGAGTGTTTCAAAATCAGTGATTAGAAAATGAAATAAGCTCATTTGCCATCACTAGCTTTAATGTGAGAGAGTGTTTCAAAATCAGTGATCAGAAAATGAAATAAGCTCATTTGCCATCACTAGCTTTGATGTGAGAGAGTGTTTCAAAATCAGTGATCGGAAAATGAAATAAGCTCATCTGCCATCACAAGTTTCGATGTGGGAGAGTGTTTCAAATACGATGCTGTTTTAATTGTACTTATTTACCATGGATGTGTTTAGTAAAATAGTCAAATCAAACATACATTCTTAGCTAGGATATTTGACCCTACTCACCTAAATGAAATACAAATTTACAATAAAACTGATTCCATGTTAAGTTTTAAAAAATGGCAACAACTTACAGTTTCTTTAAGCTCTTTCCAGCCATCTAAGGCCATGAGGTTCCTCAAAGGCTCACCACCATGTAGTCGGGAGTCAATCATGCGTTCAACAAAAACTGTGTGCCCTTCATTAAGCCTGAAAGCATTGACAGTTATCAGAATAACTACAAAATGGACAGACTATGTTTAAGTCCAAGAAAAGAAAAACTGAGTGTCATTCACAAAAATAATAACTAGTACAAGGAGAATGTAATCCATATTCTAGTTATTCTTTCTGTGGAGTAAAAAATAAGAACTGCACAAACAATAAAGCACATTGTATTGCTGCAATAGTATATTAAATAATATCATGGAGACAGAGGCAATACAAATGAAAACTTCACTTGGTTCTACTAATGTCATCAGTCAGCTAATAAATTAATCTGAGAATCCACTAACTACGAATATGGAACAGTATCTGTTGAAAGGACTTTCACTGAATTCTGATTATCCAGAGAAGTGATTTTAACTGCAAATGCTTATGTACCTTAAATAAATATTTCATAAACAAAACTGACTTTTGATCACACCCAACTTTTCCATTTTCACATTCAGTTCTTTAACTGTTATGAAAATATACTCTTTACAAAATATATATGCTTTTAATAGCATAAATTGCATAAAATTTTAAATGATGGGAAACAAATATTCAAGAAAAGCTTATTTTACATACAAAAATTCTTTTGCTTATAGGTGATGGTACTTCAGCTCAAAAAGAACTTATGAAGACAAATAAAAACTTAAAGTAGTGATGTGAACAAACAGTCACCTGTCAAGGCTGTCTCACAGTGTATTAATACATTTACTTATAAAAATTCTTTTGCTTATATGTGATGGTCCTGTACTCCAATTCATAAAGAACTGGTAACAACAAATAAAAACCTAAAGTACTAAAGTGAAAAAAGTCACAGGGCTGTCTTGCAGTGTATTATATTTATTGAATATTAAAGATATAAAAATAATTATAGATATCTTCCATGATGAACTTTAAAAACATTTTAAACTCCATTTCTGGAGATTATTAAAGTTTGTAAATGAATGGATCTATCTGCTCAACAGGACGATAGAACAAAAGTAATCATACAAAATAATAAGCCATTTTGACAGAATTATCTGCACGTGACTCAATTATTCTTGTCCCTCATCCCCACCATTTAATTTGATCGACATCATATGTATGACCACAACAGAGAAAAGGTTAGCACTCTGCTCCAACTTCCACGCATACACACTGTATACCTCTAAATAAGCATACATACCAAAAATCACTCGGTGTAGAATTGGTCACCAAATTTCCAGTCCAGCTGTGTGAAATTTCATGAGCGACTACATCAGCTAGTGACCTATCTCCAGCCTGCACAAGTAATGTACATTAAGAGTCCTTGCATTTCACACTAAAAACACATTGTAAAGTATAAAATCTGCCATATGTATCATAGCCACAAGTAAATGCTGAAAATTATGGACATCTTAACTCTGAATAGTATGTTATTTTTTAAAATCTAAAATCGGGCTGCATAATTTTACAATTTTAAAATCTTGTTGAGTTTTAAAAGAATGAAAATCTTCCTTAAAGATAACACTGAAAAATGATACAAGAGAATTTTTAAATATGAAATTCATTTTACTTAATATAACAGATTCATTCAAAGAAAATATAAAGTTCTCACAAATACAAGTCTTTTTTAATTACACATATGAAACACAGTAACAACTGCCAGCCAGGTACACTGCGGTAAATGTTTATTTCCCAAATACGAAAGATTTCTTGTTAAAACATTTTAAAGCTGCCAACTAGATTATCAGCCATTTTTTAGATTTACACTTGTAAAAGAAATTAATAATTTAATTAATCACAACGTAAAAGATACATATTTCTTTAAATTAAAAGGTTGTTAATAAAGAGTTATCTCCCACTGTAATATGGTGCTACTGTCTAGAAATGTTTTCAAGTTAAATACTTCATAAAATAAATGAAATCAAAAGTTTAGTCTTTTCAGTAGTCATTGAAACTGCTCACTATCCACTGATGTATCAAAGCAAATTTCAAAAGTATGCTCACCAAAATGGTGGGGGTAACAAAAGTGAGGCAAGGGTTTTCCATTCCACCAAATGGAAAAGATGGTGGCAAAACCAACAGATCATAATCACCCCAAACATACTTCCCAAGCAATTCTTCTGCTTTAAGTAACATCTGTTCTGTCTGGAAAAAAATGATAAATTTTAAAATAATGAGGGGAAAAAATATGCTACAAAGTTAGAATCTCAGTTTAAAAAAAATAATAAAAGACTGACGAAATGTAAAACCAAATTTCTGAATTTGTTATGACTATGAAAATTAGTGAATAAAATTATTACTACCAACATAATTTTAACTTAGTTTATCAGTTACATTTAATGCATTTTATTTTCAGGGTTCTCAGTAGTTTCAGAGTTATTCAGTTTTATTAGTACAATCTATCAAGGCACTAGAGGAAAAGTATATATTGCCAATATATAAAAGTTTTTTAAAATAAATAACTTAAGAAAATTTTAAAACCCTTTCACATCATCAAACTCAGTAAAAACTAATTTTTAACTTAGGTTAGTGATGTAAACTCATATATTTAAGAACATATCACAACCAAAGGTCAAATATAATAAGTAGGTCCACTGTTAAAGAAAATAATAAGACCAGCTGTCAAAAAATAAATAAACAATTGCCAAAGAAATAGCATTCCCTACTGTCAAAACAATATTAAGTCAAGCTGTTAAGGAAAATAAAAAGACCAAATGCTAAAGAACATATCAAGTTGTCTTTAAAAAAATAACAAGCCCAGCTGTTACAGAAAATAATAAGCCTTCTTGTAAAAACATAAATAAATAAGCCTATAAAGAACATATCAAATTGTCAAAGAAATAACAAGCCCCAAAATTACAGAAAATAACAAATCATAGATGTAAAAAAAAATAAAATATCAAGTCAAGCTGTCAAAGAAAATAGCAAGTTTAACTGTTAAAGGCAACAATCAAGTGCAGCTCTGAAGAAAATAATGAGACCAACTATCAAAAAAAATATCAAATCATGCTGTCAAAGAGAATAGAGTCAAGCTATCAAAATGGAATAACAAATCATGCTGTCAAAGAAAATAACAACTCTTGTTGTCAAAGAAAACAGCAAGTCATGCTGTCAAAGAAAACAGCAAGTCCAACTGTTAACGATAATAACAAATAGTGCTGTCAAAAAAAATACCAAATTGAATTGTCAAAAATATAGCAAGTCATGCTGTCAAAGAAAATAGCAGTCCAAATGTTAAAGACAACATCAAGTCCAGCTCTGAAGAAAATCATTAAGCCCAAATGCCAAAGAAAATATTTAGTCATGCTGTCAAAGAAAATAAAAAGCCCAAATGTCAAAAACTTCTTCCTAATTTAAAAAGGTAGCACTACTAATCTTTGCACAAATCAAAATCTAAATAAAATTCAAATTCTAAGTAGGTATAAAAGTCATATTTAGACATAAAAATTACATTGCTATCAATGTGACAAATTAACCAGTTTCTAAAAGTGGAAATAATTATAAAAAATATTTTAAGGAATCACAAGTCTAGATAAAATAATTAAACCTCAAGATTTGTATGTTATATTTTAATTTTTTTAAATATTATTATTTTAGAAGAAGGAAACACTGAGAACATAAATACTTTTATTCAACCATTTTAAAGAGCTTGCATCCAATCAGATGACATATATTGCATTATAAACATAACCCCATTATAAAGTGCTTTCATCCAATCAGATGGTATGTATTGCAAAATTTAAAAATTAACCCCATTATAAAGTGCTTTCATCCAATCAGATGGTATGTATTGTATGTATTGCAATATAAACATAACCCCATTTTAAAATATTTTAACTCAACCAAATGACATATGGTACAACAAAGCTATAACCGAATATAGCAATAACAAGAAAACAGATATTGAGTCTCATAGCTATCCAATGCCAGGTAAAGATACAGTAAATGAATATAGAACAAAAATTTATCAAATGAAAAAAATTAAGTAATAAAAATTAAATATATGTTAGGTAACAATAAGAAATAAAAGCAATAATAATGCATTCTACTGTATTCAATTATGCCAGAGAACAAAATTATGCAATGAAAACACCAACCAACATTTTCCCCCAAATTTAGAGAAAATAAATCAATCAAGATCAATTTTAAAGAACCCATTGGTTACCAAATTTACTCTAAGATTTCAGTACTCTAATTAGTAATCAGATTCAGATTTTCTACAAAGAAATAAACTTTGTCCTTTGAAATTCATCATATATGCTTTTTACCATTTCCTGTTTGGGGGCAAATAAATAAAAGCGGGGCAAAACAAATTAATGGGTTAATCTGACTGTTCAACACTCCTGGAGAAGAAATGACTCTTTGTGACTGACTAAGGTAATTTACCTTCACTCAAGAAAGCTTACTCAAGTCTATTTCTACCTTCACTCAAGAAAGCTTGCTCAAGTCTATTTCTACCTTCACTCAAAAAAGCTTGCTCAAGTCTATTTCTACCTTCACTCAAGAAAGCTTACTCAAGTCTATTTCTACGTTCACTCAAAAAAGCTTGCTCAAGTCTATTTCTACCTTCACTCAAGAAAGCTTACTCAAGTCTATTTCTACCTTCACTCAAGAAAGCTTACTCAAGTCTATTTCTACCTTCACTCAAGAAAGCTTACTCAAGTCTATTTCTACCTTCACTCAAGAAAGCTTGCTCAAGTCTATTTCTACCTTCACTCAAGAAAGCTTACTCAAGTCTATTTCTACCTTCACTCAAAAAAGCTTGCTCAAGTCTATTTCTACCTTCACTCAAAAAACTAACTTAAGTATATCACTATCCACTCAGGAAAACTTGCTAAAATTTATTATTATATCTTCACTCAAGAAAGCTTCCTGGTCTCTCTGTATCTTCACTCAAAAAGCTTGCTTAAGTCTATTCATATATTCATTCAAGAAGTATATTTATAAACATGTACGTTATCATCCTATTCATATATAATAAAACCATAAAAGTCCTATTTTTATAACGCGAAAGCGGTGGAAGCGCCCCTTACACTCAATCAATCAAACCTATCTTTATCAATGCTACCCCAATTTACAACCATTTTGATTTCCAAGGTAAACTCATATTTGCAGGACTTGCAAGAGAGTTCTTTTATTAAGTGGCTATCTTCAATGCAAAACTATTTTAATACATGCCAAGTTATCCCGACTGATTCTGACCATTTTCTGAGAATGTCTATTATGTGATTTTATATTGAAACATTCCGCATCTTTATTATTCTTCAATTGAATCATTTATTAGTAAATGTGTTTAGAGAACTTTTTAATTAATCCATTTGGTGTACATTTTAGTCTGTTTTAGTTGATTATATCTTTTATGGTTCTACATTTCTGTCAAACAAATCTGAACATATTTGTCAGATTCCAATTTTGTTATATTATTTTCAAAAACTCTATTTGAAACTTGAAATGAAGTGTAAAATAAATACAGTAAACATAGCTCTTTCTGTCCTATGTCCAACTCACTCTGAGGGAAACTCATATGAGGTCTCTAGTGCTAGGCTGTTGAAGGTTACCCATACATGATTATATCAAATTGACTAAAAAACTACAGCTTCAACAGCCAACAATGGCTATGGCTAGTGTACAATCTTTACTTAAATAGCCATGATATGATCAAAGTCTAGTTTTACTTAAATAGCCATGATTTGAACAAAGTCTAGTTTTACTTAAATAGCCATTATATGATCAAAGTCTAATTTTACTTAAATAGCCATGATATGATCAGTCTAGTTTTACTTAAATAGCCATGATATGATCAAAGTTTAGTTTTACTTAAATAGCCATGATATGATCCAAGCACCTAGATAAGTCTAGTTTTACTTCAAGAGCCTTGGTATGCAAAAAAGTTGCAGACTTGTGTACAGACTTCAGATGCACAACAGTAAAAAGATCAATGTACAGACAATTCAACAGCATTTGATGCACAAAAGTAAACAGACCAAAATACAGACTAAATTTTACAGCCATCAAATGCACAAGAGTAAAAAGACCTGCATACAAACTTAATTCAACAACCATGAGATATCAACAAGTAAAAAGATCATCCAACAAATGCACAAAACTGGCAAAGATTACTGCAAAGCCTTCCTTTGATAGTCATGATATAAAAGCAGTTGACACCCACACAAAAGCCTTACTTCACCACACATTATCAACTAATGCAAGATTTCATGGCAAATCCAAATTATTCATGATTTTGGCAGTGAAGCCCAATTAAAATGGCACATCTATAAAAAGACAGAAATAGTTGTACTACAGTTGATAACTCTCTTATTGAACAAGGCACATTAACATTTGTGAGTCCTAAAGGTAGTAAGAAGCAGATACAAATCAAATGGGTGGCTAATCAGTATAGCTCAAGCTGAATGGCATTACAAAGTGAAAAGACAAATATACAGACTTACATGAGTAATTAAGACATGTTTTACTTAGTCTTGACACGAATTCCAACTGACAAAGATGTGTGCAGACTTACATGAGTAATTAAGACATGTTTTACTTAGTCTTGACACGAATTCCAACTGACAAAGATGTGTGCAGACTTACATGAGTAATTAAGAGTAAAGACATGTTCTAGTCTTGAATGAATTCTAAGTGGCTAAGACAAGTGTACAGATACCCTTCAATAGCCATGAATAATACAACAGAGACAAGTGTGTATATACAAGTATGCGCACAAATCTAACAAAAGTCAATAGCCAGGATATGTTGTTGAAGATGTTTAGTGTAACAAAGCTTTAAAAAAATATACAATCATTAGTGCCATCATGCAATGCAAACATTTTATAAATGCTAATGAAAGAAATTAAGTCTATGATTTCAAATACTACTAAAAGTAAGTCTAGATCTCAGTAAAGTACCTGTGGTTATTATTAAAGTCCTACATGAAAGTGTACAAAACAATAAAAGCTATGGCTTTATTTGGTCTGCACAATTTACAGTTACTTTCAGAAGTGTACAACCAACAAACTCGACCACTGAAATATTCCACTTCTACTTGTCAATAGCTATCACTACAGTGCTTGTGAAAATGTGTTCAGCATAACACAAAAATGGAATTAAAAAACTACACAATGATGATGATACAGACTGAGAAAGACAAGCAAGGAAAATAACTGGCAGCCATGATTGTGCAACCATGTGGATTAAGTATATGAATAATAATATTTATAGTACACTATACAGGTGAATAAGTACATACTGTACATAAATGATCTTAACAACTTTACCTGTGATTAAAATCTTTTCAAAAGACAGACAAACTGTCAACAGTCTTAATGTTAGTCAAGCTCCATAACTGTATGTTGCTGCAGCAAATCCGTCAAATGCTGTAAATTACTCAAATCATTGTTGTCAACCACTTAAATTTGGTACATTACACACTTTATGTGCTTCCTACAGGGTGTGATATTTGTGATCTGGCTGGCCGAGGTTGGAACCAGCATGGCCAATCCATCGGTTTGGGAAAATAATGATGAAGAAATGTGTGTGCATGCACGCACGCATGCACACATGCACACACACACACACAATCAAGCTCCATCATAGTGGTAGACCCTTCTGCTGGAAGAACATATCATGCTACATTCTTGTAGCAGAAGATAAAGTTTTCCAGCACATCCATATAGCTCAGGGGTGCACAAACATTTTAGGCCAGAGGGTGTGGAGGGCTGCCACAAGGATGGCTCAGTAGGAAAAACAACACAAATAATGAAATAATGTGCTTTACATTCGTAATAATGGTAACATCCAAAAGTCCTCCGGGGACTGCATAGAGCCCTGTCGCGGGCCAAAGTTTGTGCACCCTGATAGAGCTGCTCACAGCTACAGCAGTAAAACAAAAACAGACATTCAAATGGCTGTGCTAAAGGACACACAGCACATTAATTTGGGGGCTATCTATCAAATGCTCCGCTGTAGCATGAAGTTGTTCTCATCTCCAGATGAACATGTCCTGTTCGTTTACCTACAGTGAAGTATGGAAAGCAGCCTCTTCAGGATATTTGATTTTCCTCAGAAAATTTTGTCTTCATCCATTGTCTTGAACATGATCATTGCAAATTCCTTAGGGGCTACCCTATCACTTGGTGTAACTGTTTGCACCATTTGCAACTTGTCAGTATATGCAAATGTATTTATAACACCAAATCACTGTCAGATAAAGTGTTTGCAACTTGTGTGTGACAGTGTGCCAACTTGTCAGCTTATGCAAATGTATTTATAACACCTAATCACTGTCAGATATAGTGTTTGCAACTCGTGTGCCAGAGTTTGTGTCAACTCATGTGGAATTCAGACAAAAGGTGAATGAGTTGATGATTCACATATGGATCACAACACTTATGAATATAAAGTGTGCTGCCATCTACCAGGAACTCAGTGAAACTTTGAGAGTTTCTCTAGCAGACGACGCACAAACAGTATGACTATCTTTCATAAAGATTGTATTCATAAGTTGTCAAGATAATTTACATACACTATGTATTATTAAACTTATGTAAGCACAAAATCACACTTTAAATTTCAGTAATAATATGTGAGCGGAAAGGCTAAATCAGTTGGAATTTATTAAAATAAATACACAAATGGTTTTTAAAACATTTTTTTTAAAAGTATAGGTTCCATAATTTGGAGAAATGAATATTAAGACCAGGATGTTCCTGAAAAAATTTGAAAGGATGACAAATCAGACGGCATCTCTTTTTCCTTTTAAGCTTATGTTTCATCTATGTATTTTCATATTAAGAATTAAAAAAATCAAAATTAGGAAAAAAGATTAAATTGAATACAACATTACATCTTTAAAGTTTATGATATAAAGATAAACAGAAACTACAACAGGTGAGCTGTTAAAAAATGGTGAACACTACTAATAATGATTTACTACTATGTAAATATACTTATTTAATTTTGGACTCTAATCATCCAACACAGTTTTTAATTCGAGAGTAGCTTACATAAACAACTTTAATTTGACAGCTGTTGTGGTGGTGGTGACTTTTTAACAAAATTATTAATCTGAATTTCTGGCAATAATGCTTATAAGCTGTATTGCAATAAGTACCTACCTCTAAACCCTGAGCAACTTACTTCTGCAAATTCATAAGCCGCCTTGTCTACTAGCTCCCTTTCTGACCAAACTTTTGACCGTGGACCAATATTCCTTCAAAGAACATATACAATAAATTATATTACATAGAAGTTGTATGCAAGCTCTGAGTGATCACCATTTTTGGTTCCATCTCCCAGAAGATGCAAGGGCAAAGTCTTCACTAACCATGATCCAGCATCTTACACCAAACTAACAAACAAACAAAATGTTACTGCACATGAAAGGAGTAACATGCAAAGCAAAATATTATAGCAAAATAATAATTATAGCAAAATAATGAAGATGGTAACCACAAAGAAACAACATTAGTATACAGGCAAAAGAAAAAGTGTCAATAACTTTATCGTGAATCAGAATGCATTTTCATTTTTATTTGTGCAAAAGTTGTAAGATCTACATGTCAGCTTGTGTGCAGAAATGTCATTAAAACTATGTCAATAATGTACAGGTCAAATGCAATGTTGAAAATGATTACAATACATAAAAACTAACATGAATAATTATTTAATTTGATGGTAGTGATGATGATGATGTTGACATGGTGGTGATGTGATGATGAGGAATGAAGTATTTTCAAGACTTGTTTCCCTTGTGATAGTTCATGAACAAACAAAATGCCAGCTTCTCGGCTACAGTTCCAATCTAGCAGCAAATATTTATTTTTAACTAACTTCTCTTTACTAAGTGTGGACTTCCTACTTTTGAGCTTAGAGTGTAAACTTCCACATCATTCCTATTCTGAATAATGACATAGCAGATTACATCAGAACAGATGAATAGAAAAAAACAACAGTAATGCAAACTTTCACCAAAAACTTTATAATTATAAAAAATTAAATAAAAATAAATCTAAAACTATAAAAGAGAGTTCATTCCAAGAGTTTAAAAATTAGTTTGAAAAAAATAATGATTATTTACTGTATGTTAATATTTCTTTTTTTTTTAATGTGAACAAAGAATATATTAAACTGTATTTACTGTACACTAATATTTCACTTTTTTTTTTAAATGTGAACAAAGAAAATATTAAACTGTACACTAGATTTCACACAGAAAATTAAGTAAAAGAGTTATGAAAGGAATTAAACAAGCTGGATTACTTGATTTTGAAATTAACAGATCAAAACACTATGAAGTGGTGACCATTATTGGAAATAGTAAATCTGGCACATTGAATAAATGGTCATTTGTTGCTTTCCTCATGGAATCTAATATGCAAAATTGAATAAGAATCAAAACTACAGCAGCCTCACAGAATGCCAGTAACTTGGAATTTACCTGCTCTCCAAGTCACCTCCAACAATTGCCATCAGATAGCTGGGTATGGGTATTTTCTGCTCAAACTGGTGGACCTCCTTGGAGCTGTCTTCCTCACAAACTGTTGCTCCCAGCCGAACAGCACTCATGAGGATTGTTATACCTTTTGGTGCCTTGACCTAAAAATGAAAGAAATTGTCTTCAAGGATCTGTGAATTCTAGTCTAGAAAGGTCATTATTTAAGATACTTAACTATTAAATAGCAAAAATCATAGTGAACTTAACAACATTTAAAGTTTAATCAGTTAAGACAAATCTTCTAACACTATGGGAAACTTTAGTTTTGATACTTGTTTAAATTGTATAATTTAAACATTATCATACCATATTTATATATATATATAACAATTTGACATATGAATTAGATACTAAGATAATGTATTAAAAATAATTACACAAAATTTGCTTAAAGAAATAACATTTCTAATAATTAAGGTGGGTACTCTTTTATAACAGACAAGAACTGTAAATTCATATCAGTTTCATGCAATATAATGTTCAAAACAAAAAGCTACAATAATACATCACTGTGTAATAAATTCAGCTATATATAAATAAAATGTCAATGCTTTTACAATCAGGTGCAGATTGATATAACAATGTCAATCCTTTTTAAATGACCTTGAGTGAGTGGTGTCAAGGACACCCTTCAATACATCAAGCATACACATGCCATAGGATAGTTGCTTTCTCATATCTCTTCTTCAAGATATGTGAGGCATGTTTATCTCTAACTCAAGATAGTCTGAGGTATGTTTCTTTAACTCAATATAGTGTGAGGCATGCTGATTAACTCAATATAGTGTGAGGCATGCTGATCTCTAACTCAAGATAGTGTGAGGCATGTTTATCTCTAACTCAAGACAGTGTGAGAAATGTTTATCTCTAACTCAGTGCATCATCCGCTAGAGCTTATGCCTGTAGATTCCACTCAGGCATGACCCATCACAGATGTGCAACCATCACTAATGTGACTGTCAATCTTATTGTCACTAGACACAAGGGCAACGAGGCATTTACTTGCTATTCTCTCCCACTAATCATTTGATCATCATTCACAAAACAAGCATTCTCTTTCACTCTTGCAGTTATCTCTTATTATTTATCTTGCAATGAGCGAGAGAAGTAAGAGTCAAAATATTGGGGTACGACGCAACCACACTGAAATTAGAAATAGTCAACCACAATGTTTTTCATAGAAGGTAAACAACTCAGGCGTCACCTAACAAAGTAAGGTGTCTACTAGCAAAAACTTAAGGTCAAAATATGCCTAATCTTAGCGTGGGGACAGATAAAAGGATGACGGGTGTAAAAAGAATGAAAACAACCAACATAATAATGTAGGAGAAAGCTGACACACTCAAACAGAAATGGAAAATGAACAGTCTTCACCAAGCAAAAATACATCAAAAAGAAACATCATCCACAGAACACTACTGGGTCAGTTCATTGTTATTTATCTCCCCTGGAAGGTTATGTAGACCCTTTTAGACCCAGCCTGCAAACACAGGAACCTAATATGATTGTGATATCAAAAGATCATCAAAACCGAGACAAAAACACTAAATTAGCAAATTAACATAGTTTGGGAATTATAAAATCATTCATATATTTTTCAAAGTCTGAGCTATGATGATTTTGTTCTTAAAATCTGAGAATATTTGTCAAAATCATTATGTGTTATTAAAAATACATTTGTATATTTTTTTTAAAGTCTGAGTGTTCTGTTCTAATTCTTTATTAGTTTAAGTGAACAACAAAACACATTAAACTTTCATTCTAACACTCAAAAAATGTGGCAAAAGAGAGTAAATATTTTCAGCATCCTTCTTTAACAGTCTCATTATCAAGAGAAAGGGAAAGAACTCTTTAAGACATTCAAGAGCTAGTTCAATAAAGCTCAGATAACATTTTCTAAATTTAAAATTAAAAGATTTTTATTTTAAATTTTGTATGTGGTGGTGAACTCTGTTTCTCATTTCTTAAAGCTATATAGACTCTTTGGCAAATGAAAATCTGACAGGACATATCATATTAGACATGAACAATTCATCAAAAAATCTAACTCATTCATTCATCCTACGACACATCTCCCAGTCTGAATACCAAACATCTCCTCTTAGATGTATGCATCCATATGCAAAATTAGCCATTGGACACAGACATAAAACCCTAAATTACAATCAGTGATTTACTCTTACATGAGAGAATTCTGAGGAGACAATTAGCTGTTGTGACAGGAGTTGCTTACCTTAGCAGCGTACGTAAATTTGACGCTAGATGTGTCTTGACAGGGATACAAGCTGCGCGCATGGATTGCCTAAAACAGAACGAAAAGATAAATGTTTATGTGGACTATGTGAGTGTGTTTGAATGGGTATGGGTGGAGGTGGGTTGATGGGTATGAGTGGATGCTTGTGTGCATGCATGCAAGCTGCAAACATGTATAAATTATTCAAAGAAATCATGAAAAAAATTGTGACTTTCATTAAAATAAGAAATGATGAAATTTAAAATTCATTCAACAAATTCAAATCAACAAATTCGCTATAATTTTTCAATTATCAGAATTAATTTTGCTTATAAGAATATAAAATTAATTATTTTAGTTTCTTTTAATTCTAGTGTCTCACAATAAGTATATTTTTGTCATTTATTCAAAACAATTTTCCCTTAGTGCTGCACATCAGTACTGAACCATAATGAAATAAATAACTAATTCTCAGTTTTAAAAAGGGATGATATATTTCTTTAATCATCTTTTCTTTCTTAATTTATCTAAGCCTGAACAGACAGATGCCACATTTCTCACCATCTTGTTGGGCTCCCCTACTCACATACAATTCAAGTGCATTCCTCAATCATTACTTTACTTTCCAAAAAATAAAAATAAAATTTCTTGTTTCATTCACAATGTTATCATATGGACATATTGAATAATATGAGGAAGGGGGGTGTCCTGACTAGTTTCTACAATGGAGACATTTTTTTTTAATGTATGTAGCAAAAAAATATATATCACAAATATTAATAGCTATGCCAAGTGTAATTTCTATTATCTTAAATTTGTTGCTAATTCAAGTCAAACACACATTCTTGTGACTTTTTATCTTTGATACCATTAGGCTGCAAATGCCATCCATAATGATAAACTTAAGACCTGCACACTTAGGGTTTAGTTGTACCAGGTTTATGGGCTAACCAAAAATACACATCTTTCATAAAATGGGGCTTAAAAATAAATTAAAATATACCTGGCACTGGCTGAAGAAATACGGTTGACGTTTGCCAGCTGTTTGTTCTGGACGAAGCCATTGCAAGGCTGTACATTTAGTTGGACTAGTGCTGTAGCCTATACTCACAGTAAATCTGGATAAATATGCATAATCTGGTCAAATCACAAATTTAGTATGCTTGTTTGTTTTTATAAATAGTGTCAATCTTTTATTTGTGGACTTCAGTTACCTAGAATAAATATATAAAGCTGACTAAATATATATGCAATGATAAATATGTATAGGTGACAGAATGTATATGCATTTATAAATTATATCAAAGAAAGAAAGTAGTGTTCCTATTTATTCTGAATCAATCAATCAATTCATATTGAGTGTGTGTGTTTTTATATATGCATTTGTGTTTGACTGCATATAAATACATGTATGCAAAAAAAATTGTGTATGTTAATGTTTGGCAAAGTGGAAGTAGTTATACATTGAAACATTACTAAGTCAAACCTTCTATGATGATGATGTATAATTTGGATGACCAACAAACTGGTAATATAACACCTATTCAGGACAATCATGTGTGCCTCTTCTGTTTATCCTTCAGTTGTCTGTTGTAGTGTTGATATTCATACTATATATTGCTCTTGATAAATTGACTTTAATTAACTGTCATGCCTTCTATAATTGTTAGGTGTGAACAGAGACCCCTTAATAATCATATTTCTGCCTCATCTGTATAGCCTCCCAATGTACAGTTCAGATCAGGAAGATTTCATTTTATGTGAGAATTTATTTATTCATGTCTCAGGGCTATCATGTGAAAAGGTGATATTTTTTTCTTTTTTCTCCAAAATATTTGTATAATTGTAAAAATCATAACCTAAAAATAAGTCCTCACAATCACCATCCCAGTTAATATTTTATTAAAGTTTCTCACTGGTGATGACAATGCAGAGCCATCATTTCTGCACTATATTTTAGGTCCACAGTGAAAGGGTTAATATATTATTAATTTTAAGTTATTGCTGACAGATAAGACTGTCTTTTCCTTCATGCATTACAGCCCAATCTAGCACTCACTATCCCAGGTCACTTGACACCAGCCTCTTTAAGCATCTCTGGCACATGTGCTTGCTGTTAGATGTTATCTGTACCACAGAGTCTCATATTTCCAAACTTCTTTATAGTGTATGTACTGTATACATCAGCATGGCTTCAAAACATACTTAAAAAATGCAGACATATTCTCCTAGTGATAAGAGGCAATGGATCAACATTAATATTGCACTGGACAAGGCATATTATTGCAACAGACAGACACTTTGATGATGCAAACATAACCCACCAAAAAACACACACTCACACATACTATATAAACTCTTTAGCAGGAGAAATGAAAACCATCCTTGCAGAAACCAATAGGCATGCAGCAGTAAAACACTTTAGGGGAGACCCATATTAAAAATACAATAAACAATTAAAAGTGTGTGAATTCACTGAAACATTAAATATTCTGACTGCAATTCAGCAATAGTTTCATTTTTCTTATGGAATGTATCAATCTATATTATTACTATTAGTAATAGTATATAATTTAATTTCTTTAGCATATAGGTTTTGAAAAGAAATGTAACCTTAAAATAAAACGAGCACTTAGTGCACTTACAATTAATGTGTACATCTATTAAAATTTATTTTATGCAGTAATGTTATAAAGAAAATTTATAATGTAAAAATGATCTTACTCTTTTCCAAGATCGGCTGGCAGGCGAATCTCAAGTTTGGATCCAAAAGTTGGTAATGTCCCCACAATTGAATACTGTAATGGTCTTCCTGTGGCCTGTTCTTTCACTTCGCTGATGGATAGACCCAGTGAATCTAGTATCTAAATCAAAAGAAACCAGTAAAATACATCACGCCTGTACCAGCAGACACATTTTTTTGTAGGAGAAGTCTAACAAGATTGTGCGTGTCTAAACAGACTTCTGCTCCTGCATGTGTTAAGCTGGATGATTATTATAATAATTAATATTAAAGATTACCATGATCACTAATACATGTATTCTATCATCTAAAAGGTCACAATGAATAATTAAAAAGTTTAGCAGAAAACAGTCTAGACAGCTGGCTGCCCTTGAGGGGATTAATTTCTTGATAGGTTGATTTCATTTTCCTTGGTCATTGCCAACAATTATCTACTCAAATTTGTAAAACACATGTTTAACATGTTAAAGCTGTTTATTGATCATTCAGTTATTGTGTATATAATGTGCTATACTAAATGTTATCAAAATTACATTATTCATTCCTTGCTGTCCTAAAAGAGTAGGTTATTTTGCTGAAATAATGATACAAATGTTGTAAGCTTGGAACTATATGTAATGGAATAGTTTATGGTATGCAGAGTTTAGAGTTTACTGTACCCGAAACTTGAAATTAATTTAAGAATACATATACAGTCATAGATAAACACATTATGCACCTAACCTCAAATTGCAAGATAAAATTCTGATGCACTTAAAGTACATTTTAGAGCTTCCCTAAGATTAGCAAATGCCCTTTCTACTTTTTTTTTTAAACTGATTTTTCAACCTGACATCAATGGAGAAAAAAATAGTTGTCAATTGTTATATACTAACAAAGCAAAACTTATGATGCAGCATAGGGCATAATTGTTTTTATTACAAGGCTATCTCTTGTCCCCATTTCCTCCCATCCCCACCACCTTCCAGTACACCTTTTCTTGTGAACCGACTCAAGGTCAACAAATGTTTCATCTTGTTGCATGACCTTGTTAATCACACACACACTTTTAAAACTCAAAGCAAAAGTTGTTTTGAATATCACCTTTTCATCAATAGCTTATGTACTGTCCCCAGTTTGTTTATTTGGAACATCTCAATATTGTGCATTATCAAAAGATCAATTATTAAAAGGACTTATTTTACTATTTTTATTAAAACAGCTGTTAATTACCACTGATTCAGTTACTCCATCTTTGAGTGTCATTGTTTTACAGAGTACAGCAAACATACTAAATACTGAATAGATTGATTCTATTCTTTATTACTTGGGCACTTTTTTACTTTTTTCTTTAAAAAAGAAATTTTTTTAAATGATCTCTGGGAAACTGAATGTTTCTATAAATCTCTAAATAAGTGCTTAATAATACCTGTTGGTGCTTACAAATTATTCAATCTACTAATTCTACCCCCACCCTCATCCCAGAGCATGATCTACTAAGATATAAGCAGGGCTAAAATGCAAGTAACAGCTTGTGCAATCGTCTAATCAATGTTCTACTAAAAGATCTACTTAATAGTTAATTGTGAACAATTTAACAGAAAATGAGAAATGTGAATGGACTTTTACTTGTGCTAGTGGGTAGAGCAATGCCTATTTCAATTTGAAACAAAACAAATTGCTTTACAGAGTGCAGCAAATAATACTAAATACTGAATAGGTTGATTCTATTCTTTATTTCTCAGGCACCCTTCAAAAAAAAAAAATTGTTTTTTTTTAAAAGATCTCTGAAACTGAGTGTTTCTACAACTTCTAAATAACCTCTTAATAAAACCTCGTAGTACTTAAAAATTATTCACTCTACTAATTCCTCCCCGAGTATGACCTACTAAGATTTATGCCAGGCTAAAATACAAGTAACAGAGTGGGATTCAATCTACTAATTCCTCCCCAAGCATGACCTACTAAGATTTATTACAGGCTAAAATACAAGTAACAGACTGGGAGTCAATCTACTAATTCCTCCCCAAGCATGAGATTTATGCCAGGATAAAATGCAAGTAATAGCTTGTGCAGCAGTCTACTGATCAAGTGTGGTCTACTAAAAGATCTATTTAACTGTGAACGATTTAACAAAACAGAAATATGAATGCACTTTTACTCGTGCAAGTGATCGATGCCCATTTGAAACATAACAAATGAGTTATGATGAGATGTAAAATCCCCCATTTGTTTTCTTAAATACATTGATTTTAACACTGTTTTATCTTTAATTATGATTCAATAACTGATTATGATGAAACCTTTAAACAACACAATAAAGGTAGTTTGCAAATACTACTTGGAGTTTAAATTTTAATATTATTTAAACTGATTATTTGTATATGTCATAGCTTTCTGTGTACATCACTACATGAAATAAATCTAGAATCATAAAAAAATGTAATGTATTCTAATAATCATTTAATTTATTAATGCTATACTTATCACACAGAATTATAGTAAAGGGAGGAAAAAATAATACAAAGAAATAGTAACAAAAAAGAGTAGTAACATTTATAATCAAAATGTTTATACAACAGCACTAAAACTATTTTAACTTGAATAAGATTATATATTAAGAAACATTATTAACTAATTTTTTAAATAAGTACCAGCAAAACAAACAAATAAAAATCATTCATACCATTACCAGTAAAATAATGTTGCCAGTATTATAAACAGCAATTTACTTTGCCTAATGAGAGTTTGATTTTATTTTATTTTAGGAAACAAACTCCATTTTACTTATTTCTAATTTAATTAATTACTTTTAGCACAATACACTCACAACAAGCTTACTTGGTAATTATTATCAAGAAAGCATAAATGAATGATGATGTATATACTGTTTAAAAGTTTCACTGAAGAACAGAAATTGTTTTCCTACTCAAAGCTTGGGGCATGTGACAATAGCATGTATAAAAATTAAAATAGGCAGTGCTTTCATAAATCAAACTTCAGCCCTTTATTTATAAATCACCTGTCATGGTGGGTGCTGTAAAACCTTTCAACTTTTCCTAAAAGTGAATTATATCTGAACATGAAACTCCATAGATACAATGATGTGAAAATCAAATTAAAAAATCCTTTACATTATTTTTAACTGTATTAAATATGCACATATTTCTTTCAGAATATAAATCTACAAATAAAAGCTATAGGTAATTCTTAACTATAGATATTCTGGCTTTATTATGCAAGAATAGCAATGAGAGATAAGGGACTGAAGTTGGCCTTTGTCCTGAAAATATGCTGTGAAATATTAACTTTGACTTTGTCATAGTTTATGGGATAAAGTATAAAACTGTATGCAGCTTTCTTTCAAATTTCTTTTAGTCTAAAGGTACTGCCACTGCTAGACTGATCATAACTATAAAATGCATCATTTCAATAATTTTATAGTAATGGTTATACTGATTAGTATCATATTCAAATGAATCAATCTCAGAACCAAATTATGAATAATTAATTCACAGTAACTGAGGCCTGAAAAGAGAAAAAAGTATTTATATAGTCTGTGCATAATCATAATGCTTAGTAGCTGTGCTGTCAATAACATATTCCATGACTGGATGAATATTTATATCACATTTAACTGTACTATCAAATCTTAAACTATGAATAATCTTTAGAAATCCTAGGGAGATTTAAAAAATGAAATGTGAAGAAGAAATGTATAGCTTATGCAGTCTACTAATCCACTGTAACCTACCAAGATCTATTTTAGTGTTTTATCTATTGAGATCTATTATGTGTGTATCTACTAAGAATCACATATCTATTTAAACAGAACAATCAACTGTACTTTCTACTCCTACTAGTAAACAATGTCCATCTGAGACAAAACAAATGAGATATGATGAAATACTCAAATCCCTTTTTAAAATATAATTATAACTATAAGCCTGAAAATATACTGATTATGAAAATATTTATTTTTATTATGGAAATATGTTTAATTTAATTTTATGTTAAATTTAATATAATACAAAAGTCACTCAAATTACAAGGTTTATATTTATTTTAAACATTTGTATTTTGTTTATAACAAATTTTATTTTTTTATTCTATGGGAATTCTGTTGCATTTTTTTCCTCTAGTAAAGAAAGTGGAGTAGTTTTTTTTTGTTTTTTGTTGTTTTTTTTTTTTTTTAGCAATATACACATCTCCATCCTCTGTCAACACTTTCTATGCACATAACCTTCCAACTAAAAAAAGAAAAAGTTCGAGGTTATTTAATGGAGGAAAATAAAGTTACAGCTCAGTACAATTAAAATAAAGAGTATAATACTAAGTGAATTTGTTGAGTTATAAAATTAGACAATTAATGAATTTTCAACTTGACCTTATTGTGTAAATTTCATGTTGAAGGTAAATGGGCGAACTGAAACCGGGGAAACTTCAGAAGAAAAAGGGCATACACGCATACACAAAAAGTATTCAATATGCTAAGCACATATTTTTCATAAGCCTTCTCTTCAAGAGATAAATATTGCAATCGTACATATTCGTACAGCATGACAATATCAACCGCTTAACAAATGTTTTCTATTCTTACCAGTGTATCAAGGTCCTCTTGTTTCTTATTGACAACCAAATGTGCAATTCCAGAAAGAACTTTGTTGTCAAAATCAACAGAAATGTCAAAATCAATATGTTTAATGCAGCATAAATCTGGTCGCGAGTAAGAACAGGGATCGCATGGACTCAAAGCCGCCATGATGTTTCTGCCGACGCTCGTCCTAAGAGACTCCAGCAACACGGGTTTGTCTGCTTGTCTAGGTTAAGGTATGGGCCTTATAAACAACTGAAAAGCCAACTGTGTGCGAATTAAAAATGTGGGTTCGCGCATGCTCCTCAGAATGTTTGGATATTAGTCTTCCTGCTATAAAATCGTCTAGTGACTTTTTTTTTTAAATTAAAAATCAGTGGTGATTTACGATGTTATAATAAAAGCAGCTCATAAATAATCTCAAGTAAAGTTGCTTGTAAACATTATTTTTAATAAAAGGCATGAAAAACATTTGATAAGAGTTTTTGCGCTAAGTTTATGTAGTGTCACGCAGGTCTACTTGAACTATGTACATGTACTGAGACGGAAACTACCGCATCAATTTGGTTTATTTTAATTAGTTGCACGGTGTGCGTAGTTAATGCGCTTTACGATTCACACAAATTGAAATATAAATTAACAAACAGCTCTGTAAAGTGAATAAGCTATGTTGTATGACACCGTGCAAAAAACGGACATTCTTGCTGAGAACTAGAGAAATTTTACTCATTATTTTTTTTACCACTTAAAAACCTACACAGATTTCACTATAAATCATTTTATCCGAAATAATCTTTCACTTTAAAGATTGAGATTTTGAATCGAAGCTCCCGTTAAGTTATCAAAGCCATGATCAAAAATTATTTGTGTCCAAACACCCTTACACCGTCATAAAGTGTTAAGCTGCTTTACTGAAACAACCTGTTATCACGCGTTCATTTATTTATTTATTTTAATTTTACAAATGTGTGTTTCAACGTAAATAGAAATGACATAGAAATGTTAAAACACATACAACATTTTATTTCGTGTACGAGCCTACTTCATGCTAAAACACAGACGTACAGTACGGTTTAGTAATTCATATCAGTTGGTTCTGTATGGCACTAGTAGTGATTAGTTTATTAAACCATTACCTGCAAAAACTAGAGTACGTTTGGACAAATTAGAGGAAAGGTTTTATTTATTTTTTGTTTTGTTTGTTTTTACTCAGTTGTTCGAATTAAAAATCGTTTTCGAAAGTCCTATAGCTTAATACAGTATTGATTTTACTTCAGCATTATAGAAATTGGAGAATGTCAGAAAGAGATGTCCCTTTGCCTCGAGCAGATCATTATCGGGGTGGGGGAGGGGGTGTAACTTTTATTAATGTCGAACGCACAAAATATTGAAATTTATGCCGGTTAGTCAATTGGTCAATTGTCATTCGTAGAGATAAAATACTATCTCTAGTCCTCGTGAAAATAAAAAGGGATTATAATTAGCACAAGTATAAATTCTTTTCAGAGCAGCTGCTACAGTTGAGCGCGAAAGCGGCGGAAGCCGGAAGCGCCCCCTACACTCAATCAAATGCTACAGTTGCGGCACGCCCTTCTCGTACTGATAGTAGTGTCTTTCTTTATGCTCTTAATTTTTTTTTAAGTTCATATAAGCCTGGTGTGTTAATACTAATTATGACATTATTTATAAATTGGTTTATCATTAATAATCACAATCGCTCATCAGTGATTAATTTTGGGACTCGTTTCCTAATATGAATCTCCCACTCACACATCACTATAAGCTTGCACACTACCGGTACATAACTTATAGCTGTAAGGTGATTCCTGTTTATTCTGTTCAACAGGCAATACAGCAAAATTTGAGGCTTCAGTTTGGTCTCAAGAATTCACGAAGATTATTTTGAAAATTTCTCATGGTGTGTTGAGTAGCGCACACGAAGATTCTATAACACTGCGTGGTATGCTTTTGATAGTGCATGCAAAGTTCTGGACGATTCCCCACAGTGTGCTTTGTGAGTGCATTGACAATTCTGGAAAGGTTGTGTAATGTGCCTAAAAGGGGTACATTGGACCGTCATCTGAATAAGAAAGACACGTGACTTGCTGCAAACCGCGTTATTGTGAATACGTGCTAGTGACAGTGGCCATCCTTGTAAAGGTTATGTGCATTGACTTTAATTATCTCTCTAAAACTCCACTCTCATTTCTGTGATAAATGAGATATCCATGAATATATATATATATATTCAGATTATATATTCAAATTCATGGATATATCAAACATTGTTGTGAAGTGATGTAAATGTCAATGCTCTTTTGATTATATTCATATGTTGTATATTTGATTGTTGATTTAATAAATTTGTTGTTAAATTTATTAACCTTCTTGCACGTGTATTAAAACATGTTGGAGTAATAGTGGGTGGATGGGGGCTCTTTAAATATAAATAAAAGACGGACTTTTATTACTCCCTTAGTAAGAAGTTTCCACCTGCAGAACATTACATGGCAATAAAACGTCTATCTTATTATTGTGTAAAGAGTAGAGTTTTACGACATCCTTATAATCTGCCAAGTGAGAGACAGTGTTGGTCTTGTGGGAGAATTATTAATAACTATAAATTAAGAGTCTCAATCACTTGTAATTATTTATGTGTTGCTAATTAATAAATACTAATCATAACAAGTGAAGGGTGCCCAGAGATGTGTCACACACACTTTATAAATATTTCGGCAAATATGGACATTGAGTAGAACTGTCCTACATAGTAAATGTCAGTACATGTTTCGTTGGACTAAGAAAAGCACTTGCCATGATTGATGCTGCAAATAACTAATATATCAAGCTAAAATACTACTATCAAAGCTAACAGTCTGGGGTGTTTGGTTTTGTTTCTCGAAGGAGGGTAAAGTAAATTTCTCAAACGACTGGCTTGTTATAAAAGTGTGCCTACAATCCCTGTGACGAGTCATTAAATTTCAAAGGCGGTTGATTGCTGATTAGTGAGAATTGCCAGGTTACTTAATTTTTGGCCTTTGATGAAAGCATAGGTGGTAAACGGAGTCGGGATTTTCAGTAATAATAATTTTAAAATATTCTGGTGATGGTATGAGAGTGGACCTGTATTTTTGTGTTGACGCACTTCACTTTTATTTTGTATGCCTAGCTTATATATTATGGAGGGACGCTCCAAAGGTCGGGAGCCGGAGACGAACCTTGACCCACCTTATGTCAGTCCCGGGTGGGGGGGGGGGAGTGTGGTGGTGGTACACCAAGTCTCCGAGCAAACCTTAGCTTCTTATCTCTCTTCTAAGTGCGCGTATCTGACTTACTGACAGACAAACATTTTACTTCTGCACTACTGATTACTCCTAGAAACCTTTACACTTCAAAAAGCCAAAAAGAAAGAAAATGTTCATTCCTTACCGAGAAACTCTTAACCAAGGTCAACTTGACCATTATGTATACAGATTGTATTCGTAATTTGTTTCGTACTTATTCTTTCTTATTGCTTCCCCCCCCCCCCCCGGAAAACCGTGACTGATATAGTTCTTGTTCATTTGAGTGCTTTCCCTTGCCTAGTACAGGAGGTAGGAAAGTTTGTACAGCCTCTCGTTAGCTCAAGAAGCAGCCCGGACTTTAAAGCGCCAGCAGCAAATCAACTGCAGTCTGTCACAAGATGGAAATATCGACAAACACAATACGTCAAAAAAGACTCGCACTACGGACTGTAAAAAGAGAGCGGCAGAACCCACGGGCAAAAGACTGGTAGATCTCAAACCCGCCTGTCTAGTGCTTATGGTACACACAACAAAATGTATTGAGTGGCTCTGGAACGAACCGGAATTTTTACTTTCATACCCTAACATCACCTCAACGCACTAGAGGAAAAAAATTTTTTTTTTTAATTTCGACGGGACAGACAACGACGACAGCCTCCATCCCCCCCCCCCCCCCGAGTCAAGCGAGGGGAGGCGAAGCCCTGCCTGAGCGTCATCAAAAGGCGAGAAGACGACAACCTTAAAATGCACGCTCAGTTGGGAGAGAAGTTAATGAAACAAAACAAAAAGGATGCACCAGATCGAAAAATGAAATACGCTGTACTCGAACGACTACCAGCACCACCACCCCTGTCCTTTTAAGGGCTGGGTGAACAAGAAAGTCTTCAAAAGAAACACATAACCATGAATATTATCACGGACCCAAAGACCAAAAGGGCGTACGACAACTTACTATTCTCACTATTCTACACACAAAAAAAAAACCTACATGCCATAAGGGAAGCATTTGCAATTCACCAGAACTGGCGCTGTGTTAATAAAGGAGAAAGGTACCCACCACCAAGTACTGACAACGAGACTCGAACATCTACCAACACGAGTGATAAAGAAAACAATGCGCACATTGTGTGGAAAATACCACCAAGGACCAAAGTCAACTCGACACAGACTTTGAACCAGAAGAACAAAACCAAGCATTTTCCCAGACACCACCCACAATGACTGATGAAAAGAAAACCCAGACTCCAACTACTACAACGGAAGGGAAAAAATTCAGACGGCGACACAGAAGAAAGAGGAAAATAAAAATCCACGCAAAGTAGCCAATGGTCACACCAAAAAACGTCAAAATGAAGGGAAAAATAATCCCAAACTGAAAATGTATACAATCAGACTGAAATTGTCACGGTACAGGAGAAGGTGGCAAAGGTACTTGAGGCACCACCCCTCTCACCTTTACCAGTGACGCCACCCAGACCAACAACTACGGCGACAACGACAACAACAGAAGGCCAGCCTACAACAACAGCAAGAGAACAGGGCCAAAGAAGAACAAGACGGCGCCCACCACAACATATCCGACAACAGCAACAGCGCCACCAACAGACACACAACGACAACCACAACAACGACGCAGATACCATCAACAACAGCGTCGACAACAACAGTGGCAGTACTACGAACAACAGTACCCGCCGTGGGTTTTTTTTAACCACCCAGTGGCTGACTTGATCCAGCTGATGCTCGACCACTTTTACTGGCCACCAACACCCATCTTTGGATATCCCAAAGGACACCGGGGACAGCCACAGCAACGACAACGACAACACCACTAGTGAGGAGGTCGAGAGGTTGAACATCCCGGGTGCACGTACACACTAGGTATAGATCTGGTGTGTTACTAGCCTGGGCTCTGTAAACCCCACCCCTACTTTAACATCAGGAACGACTACAACAACAACAAAAATTTCACTGCCAGGAACGACAACAAAAAACACAACCCCAGCCCACGGATTGCCGGGTGGGAGTCCGCCTTTGCCGGCCAGACATGTTCGCAACGGACGCACGCAGCAAGAAGGCATTACCTCCTCCCTCCCCATCTCCCAGCGCGAAAGCGGCGGAAGTCGGAAGCGCCCCCTACATTGACGACGAAGAGAAGTTAACGCAACAACACAACTCAGCGAATGTTCAGGTGGAAGCAGTCATAAAAACCCATTTAATATCTCAACAGCAATCCGGGCTTGGTTCCCGCTCGATGATAAAAGGCTTACCGCTCACAATGGCGAGACCTAAGTGTCTAGTCCCTCTTTTGGGACCTAAGTGTCTAGTCCCTCTTTTGGGACCTAAGTGTCTAGTCCGTCTTTTGGGACGCAAAAGCGAGCCTCGTGTGATATGGACCACGCAATTTATAGTTCCACTGGCAGTTTAGAATCGGGAAGAGTTGGCATAAATGCCTAGAAAATTTAGGCCTACCCCCACCCTCAAACCTTTTCCTAATTTTGGCTTCTCTATGCCCACATTTCTTTCTTCCAAAATTTTTTGCCATTTCCTGAAACAAAAAGTTGGAAGAAGGCGTAACAGTTAAAACGTCCTTCAGACAATCAACCAAGAAAAACAAATACAGTCCAAAAAACCAAACCTGCTTTTCCACCGTTGTTAGGTGTTTGCAGAGCGTAAATCACCCATAATTTAATTCAGGCAGTTTGTTTGCTCTGACCTGACATTATCAGTTCATTAGTAACATCCAGCTATATAACTGCTAGCTTACTATAGACTTTATAGCGGAAATTGCAAATCCTGTCATAAATTGTGAGTGACATGTAGTTTTCGGTAATGAAGTAAAACTTATACTGAGTCAATATCACACTGCATAAATATTGGAGTACGTGTATACAGCAAGCATGGCAGCCAGCTAGCTTGGATGATGATGAAAGGTGTTTCTGTAGTCGTGAATGAGAAAAGGAACACATTCAACTGAAATCGCATGGGTGCATATGTGTGTGTGTGTGTGTGTGTGTGTGTGTGTGTGTGTGTGTGTGTGTGTGTGTGTGTGTGTGTGTGTTTGTGTGTTACAGAGTGTGAAATCCTCGTATGTTTGGCATTATTTGTCAAGCACTGTCATGTGACCGTGGACCAAGTTAGGTCGACTAAAACCAGTTAGGGAGCTAACGGTGATATATACTTTATATTGGTGCACAGAATATATGAACAGAAATTTGTGCCAAGAAAGGCATTTGCAGGAAAATATGCGATTATATTGCGTTACCGTGAGGTCACAAGCACCCTGTGTGAACATTGTGCACAGTTTCTCTTGACTAAATTCTGACGCATGAAAGGTGTGTCAAAATTTGGTCCTATAGCACCTTGATAAGGTGAAAGAATTTTAGTATAAATGTACGCCAATCCATAAGTGTGAAAAGTCACGTGATTAAAATCTCACATAATTGTTTACTTTGCTGGTGTCACATTCTGATTTACTGAAACGTGTGTGAAAAGCATAAGAGAATAATATATTGCTAGCCATGCTTATCTTAAGACT
The DNA here is from genome assembly GCA_028829895.1 of Sinotaia quadrata. NCBI lineage: Eukaryota > Metazoa > Mollusca > Gastropoda > Architaenioglossa > Viviparidae > Sinotaia > Sinotaia quadrata. The sequence continues at coordinate 21,920,745 of CM054178.1, forward strand.
TTTATTTTCCTGTGCTGTTAAGTCGAACTACCGGCCAAGACTAAGAAAAGTGCAATTTGTTCAGGACAGACATTATCATATAGCACCATGACTTCAGGTCAAGTGTTTATTGCCTGTTCCAGCCTCAGACCCGACCAGTCAAGAGTCTTGCAGCGCTCAGTCTGTGTAAAGAGTCATAAACCTTGTAACTGACAGTTAAATGCAGTTATACCAGACACAATAACTACAGTCTGGGTTGTGTTGGGATTATTATTACTTGTATTTTTTTAATATTTAACTTGATATTTTTCTTTCGGGGTTGTATGGGTAAGGAGTGAAAAGCCCCTTCCACTTTCTCTGACTACAGAATAATGGTGTGTACAGAGGCTCACGAATCCGAAGCGCTGTGAAGGCCATACGTTCGTAAAGAATTTGCAAGAACTGCATGAAGAAGGGAGTCGATAGAACCAAGTTAAATCATTGCCAACAAACATCAGATAGGTGATTGACTTCTAAATTTACACCTCCTAAGAATCACTCTATGCTGTAACTTTCCATTCTCTTAGTACCTGCAGTGTGTTTGTAAAGAATTAGATTACATATGAAAAGTGTTGATAGTGCTCATCAAAAAGCCAAGACTTTTGAGCGGGCAAAACATTGCTATAATAAAGTGATAAACATTCTTAAAGGATTCTTAACTTCAGGAGCCTATTTCTGTACCAGATGTCAGTAACAGATTTTTTATTTAGTCACTAACTTGTGTCATAAGAACAGTACTTCATAATTAACCTTCGCCTTTTGACTACTACTTATTATGTATCAAATATTTCTTGTTTAACTTTTATTGTGTCACATAATATTTTGTTATTTGTTACACTTCCACTTTGTTTAAATTTAGAAGGAGATTTGTGCATGCTTGGGGTTGGGGAGCGAAATTTAGATCATTCTTAAAAGTCAGATAATAACATATCTTGGGAAATGTCCCTCCAAGCTGAGAGAGAGTGTGGGGGAGTGGGTGACCAGAATTTCTATACGAGTGTTGGGGGGATGGGAACCGGTAACACTCAGAGACAAGGTGGAGATGCACCTGACCGATATCCGTCTGCAATCACGAAGATCCGTTCGGGTTTTAAGTTATTTCACTAGGAGTGAAATAATTATAGAAGTGTAATAATTATAGAAGTCTTTCTGTAAATTGAGGGCGTTGCTTGTTTACAGAATGATAGAGTGTATATATATATAAGTTGGCTTAATGTGGCCAGCAATGGTAACTTATGGTTTTGTGTCCCTAGATTCCCTGATGGAGTTGAGTTCATTTTGTGAACTACGTTGAGTTTATTGCTAATTTGAAATAGACCTGCTGAAGCTAAATTAAATTTGTTCGAGTTGCTACATATAGTGTCTTAACCTGAAAGTGAAATTATCCAGTACTTAAAGTTGAACTGTGCTGGAGTTAGTTTTCTGTGACTTTGGGTATTGAATTTCTGACGTAGCTGTGTCAGATGATTCAGAAAGAGGGTAAACTTCATTTGAATATATGATTGTCTAGTCTCTACTATTCAGGCTACTTTTCTGTAGCAGCTCTATGCAGACTTTCGAGTTGAACAGTTGTTTGATTAGTTGTTATCACGGCTCGTTGAATGTTGTTTATTTTCTTCCCTTGTGTACTCAAGGAAATCAACATATAGTTATTATAGCTTGTATTGTTCGTACATAGTGGGTATCGAAGTCTGGCTGTTTGGAGAACTATATGCTGTCCTATTTCCCCTAACCAGCGCTAGACTTGTACAGAGAGTGAGTCATCCCAGTTATGATACGGTCGACCAACCTATCTACATCACAACAGCCAGCCAAAGGCGCGTGTAACACACACACACACACACACACACACACACACACACACACACACTGTCGAATAAGATCTTACTTTTGTCTCTGTCCAATAAAGAGTTGGAATTTACCGTTGTTCATTTGTATTAAAAATGCTCCCTATGTACAACTCACTATCTTCACATTGCCCCAAATTATTAAATAATAATAATGTTCAGAAACCTTCTCCTCCTGCATAAACATACGTCTTAATTCGAAAGCCCCAGAAATGCTCTAGAATCTAGACTACAAAAAAAAAAAAAATGGGGGATGGGTGAAACACAAGCAAACCGGTCAAGGGTCTGGTCAACACGACAACGACAACAAAACCACGAAAGAGTGTAAATTTTAAAAAGTTTAACAAAAAAGAAGGAATAAATATGTGGTAGTGTATCTGTGGTCTACACAGTGTAGTGGTGGTCTCCATAGTGTATCAGTGGTCCACATAGTGTACGGTGTCCACATAGTGTGAAACCATCTTTGTTAAAACGCTCTGTCAGTGAGTTACGCTTCTGTAAAGAAAAAAAAAACAATCCAAAACAATGTCCAAAATAGGTCACTGCTATTAATGTGGGGATATGTTATTGATTGATGATGACGACATTGGTGGTGGCGGTGGTGGCGGCGGCGGAGGTGATCATCATAACAGAAGCATTGAGCAAGACAACGTGAGCTGAAGGATCTCCGAATAAACTACTAAAATTAACTCAACCTGCCCTACCGCTGAAAGCAACTGAAGTGCGCGCATCCTCCATAAAACAAGGTTCAGTAGCAATTAGGTAAGAGAAAAGTTTTGACCCTGCAAGCCACTTAAAACCTAGAAGCCGCTGAAGCTGAAATAGTGTGCTTTCAAAAGAGATTTCTCCCAAAGAGTTGATTACTTCGGTTTCTCTGACGAAATCTGTCCCAAAAAGTTAATTACTTCAGTCACCTTTGGTGAAATAAAATCTGTCACTCTGATACAAAGAGGTGTCCCCCCAAAAAAAGTTAACTCAGCTCCTCTGACGAAATGAGGTATCATTTTTCTTGTCGTCCTATAGCTGACTTTTGCATTAGACATACTTTCCCCTATTTTTGCAAAGATGTCTATGTATAACTCTATAATCTATATCTATAGCATCGAGCTTCCGAAGACAAACGTTGGTTTTGTAAGTCAAGTTACTGTCAATGTCACTCACCACCTACGCGAGTTAGTAACTTCCAGTTCGTCATGACCTGTCAAAATTTACAGCTCCGGTCGGTAGATAAGGCAGATGGCTAAACGTTTAAGTCAATACATTGTTTAACTAGAGTTTGCAAGCACACCATTGAGCCTTATCTCCTAGGTCTGTCGTCTGCTACTCCATCGGGGGGGGGGGGGGGATGTAAAATGATTTATACAGCTCTACATGCCTGAGTGGAACTGATAGCCGCTAGTAGCATCTTGTCAGCTTTGTCGTCTACAGCTGTGACGCAAACTAGCTACTTGCAATTTGAGACGGAGGAGGAAGGGAGAGTAAATTCTGTTGTTTTTAAATGTTATCTTGAATGCTGGCCCACTGATACCATCTTTCAACCGGTGACTGTTTACGAAGCACACACTGAAGCACCGAAATAAATCTTTTGATGTCGAGGTTCGCCGTCTTACCGCTTCGTAAGCCTGCAAAGAACGAATTAAATCAAAGATCGACAAGGAAAGAGACAGAGAGAAAAGTCACATTGAACGCTATATAATTTATTGCTTTTCTTAGGTTATACCTTTGATCCTTATCGTCTTAAAACTTAGTCTCTCAAGCTTGTCAGATTTCCCACTGCTTTGCGAGTACTTTTATATTTTTTCCCCCCATTTACATTAGTGTGAACAATGATACTCGATTTCTAGGTCAGTTGTATGCGGAGTTAATACTTGCAAAATCAATTTCCCGGGCGCGAAATTATTTTTCATACAAGGCTTGTGGCAGGATTGCTTCTCTCTAGTATGCGTTAAGTCAGAAAGTCGATTTGCGCGATAAACGCTCACCCAAATCATGCAAATGTGACGTAGGTAGTGGTACTATATATTTTATATACAAGTTTGAAAATCATTATTTCTATTCTTTTCGTGTTGTTTATGTAAATTATTTCTAATTATGTGTTTATAGTATTATTTGGTTTTACCATCTTCACTCCATTAAAAGAAAAATAAGTATTGTATGTTATAAATGTACAAAGTTCACAATAATCGATCGTGGGGAAATAAAATATACACTACATACTGTCTCAGTTCTACCTCATCTTGAAACTGTTTTTAGTTCAAGTATGTCGTTAGTAGTTTTTTTTTTAAGGTCATGGATACTTTATAGTACAGTTACGTTGAAAATTAAAAAAGGGCGAGCAGTCCGTATACAACCGTCGTGTTTAAAATAACAAGGAGATCTGGATACAACAAAATGAAGGACTGTCACAGTCTGATAAAATTGTCCGACTTCGTGACCCACTTGCCTTGTTTACTTCAAATTCGAATATTTGAAACCCTTGGCCCTTTGTTCC